>KN716594.1:8089-26298 GCA_000816705.1 Dictyocaulus viviparus
ATCTATTCATTCTTCCGCTACATCAATATTGGCAGGGAGGAGTAATGGCAAAGCTGACTGGGAAACTGTTCGTTAAACAATTCGCCTAATTATGGAACGTAATGGCAAACCTGATGGCTTCAGAAGAGTCCCAACACGTCTCGATTCGTTTCTATGCGGTTTCGTGCTGTATGCCTTCACTAGTGACATCCTATCAATCTTAAAAAACGCACATATAAATAATATATTGTCATATAGCTAAGTTACAATCCTCTTACATAGATCGACTAGTAATACGCCTTCTAACCAGGTTTGATCCAACGATTTCTTATTTTAATTTTAACTTTATAACTTTTTCCACAGTCCTTATAATTGACATTTTTATTGCTGTTCATTTGCAATTTTCGTTAGAAACTTTACATTTTTTTTTTTCTAATGAACACTGTGGTCGACTGACATGACTATGCGCTTCACTATCCTATTCTTCATAAACTATCTCTTAAAAACACAAATCATTGAGGAATTCGCCGAGAACTTTCTATTCGGTAATGGTTGGAGACATATAAGTAATCCGTACATTGACCAAAAACCATCTAAAAACAAAGCAAATATTAACAAGGAAATGAATACTAGCCTGGTGCGATTACAAATATCGCTCCACGTGACTGGCAATATTGGATGGCAGGCTTGGCGCTGTGGGACCAACTTCTTTCACATGTGTGTTTTCAATTGCGAAATTTATTTAATCTCTGTAGTTAGGTTGACAATATGTATGAAGACCGCGTTTATTATGTAGATTCTATACTCATAGAAAGCTACATTCTGAGTAATTTTAGTAGTGAATATTGTATTCTGTTGAATATTGTAATCTGTGGTGAATCATCTACTGTATTTCTATTACCGAAACGTGCTACCAGTTAAGCAGCATTTGGCAGTCGTGTGCTAACTGTGGTACTAGTGCTGCTGGGCAAAGCTATAATAATTATCTATATAAATATCTTACTAGTTGATTTTTGTAGATGTAGCTTAATCATTTTCTGAACACCGCCATGAGAAACATCTGATATTGATTGCATGGTTTGAATAGGTAGTACTCTTAAAAGTACTCTATCACAGTACATATCATTATACATTATTTCTGCAGTTACTCCTTAATATTATTTGAGGTCTTTATTTAGCATCACAAAAACATTTACTGAGTAGTAATGTAAATTTTCTTTTTTTTCGTTTTACTATCGTCCTCGTTTCACTCAAATCTTGTAGATGCTACGATGTATTTCGCTGAACCAAAAAATAAACGTACCCTTCCAATCAATGAATTCTTATACTCCCTTTATCAATAATTTAATCCCAGGTTTTCTATAATGTTATAAGGTTGGGTTATCAGTTCAATCTCATCGATACGCTATGCTTTTCCAACCTTGGGTTAAACCTTAACTGAAGAAAATCACGGATCCAGGTCTTAATATTTTTCTGGCGACATCCAGAACCCTCCCACATGCCTAGCAGGGCAGCCATCCCTCCGGGATCGGTAAATTGGTACCAGACGAATCTGGGTAAGATAGACAGCACTGACTTGGTGAAACGTGGTTAACTCAAGTCACTGAATAGATCAAGCACGCATTCAACCACTTCTACGATATCACAATAATGTAGAATTGGTAGCCAACACCATAGATCATCATATCCTCAGCGAAGAAAAGACAGTCTGATAAACGAATCGATGCATTGTATCGATTTGAGTTCGTTAGCCGTTAGGTAAAATCGTGATCTATCACCTCAAGGTCGTCTAAATTAAGCTTTATATATTTATAATAATATCGGACGTTTCTGATACCCAATTTACGTTTGGTGGAATGAAACAGAATGCTCGGCTTATGTGTATCTAGGCCGTGAAATCATTGTGAGGAACGACATAGCATCAAAACTTAGTAGAAAGAAATGAGCGATTTGCTGAACATAAAAGAGTAACGAGGACATGGTGAACACAACAAAGAGCACAAATTCCCAAGCCTACTCTTTCGGCACCACGATTTCTCGTGCCTTAACATATGCCTCGGAAACTTGGGTATTATGAAAGCAGGATGAACGATCAATGAGCACAATCCAACGCTTCATTGAAACGGTTATGCTGGGTGTTTCCAATATCATACAAGTGAAACAGGAAACCTCAAATTCTAACCTACGTTGGCGATCAAAGATTAGTGACGCAGCCGTTTACCTCAAGCTATCAAAGATTAGTTGGCTTGAGCACGTGAGGAATATGAATGATGGCCGGTGGACACAAGCTGTGATCGAATTCCACTGCATATTAAACGTAGTGCAGGAAAGTGATCTACTCAATGATCAAATTTTTCCACAAAGGTCATATAAAAAGGTTCCGATGCTAAGTGAATCCTTAACCGATAAAAATTTTCGAATACTTTTATGCGCGGAAGGAGAGATAAAAATTTAACCACTGCTCGTTTTACCTCATCGATGATCAACGACAACACAGATGATAGAAGTGATAACGCGGAAGATATTAGATCACGATCGATGGTTCTCAAACTAAACCATATCTCACATGGACTTAGGACGTTCTATGAACATGGCGGTTGGTATAAATGATAAGTTGCATAGAATGATAGTTGTATAACTTAATCTGGGTCTCTATAAAGACCTCCATACATGACAGATTCCGGACAACATTGCATCATCTTTGACTACACATTTTCACTACAACGGGGTGCTGTTGAGCACACACGTTTTCAATGATGTTGAAGTCATGCAGACAATGCTTGAACGTCTTGAATACAGCCGGCCAGCATGATATCAAACCAAATTTGCTAGTACATACCAAAATCGGGCTGTGTTATTCAGAACACTGACACTTCTATAGCTTATCATTATTTGTTGTAGTTGATATGACACCAGATGGGAAGCCCTGTTACAGTGGATAGCACGTTCTCCAGGAGGAAAATCTTTAGCAATTTCACAACTCTGCTATATTTAGACGGTGAAATCATGTTGAAAACCACTCGTAAGGAACCTTTTCATTGGTTTTGCCATCTACAGCAGAACCAAATCATTTCTCTTGTATTGATATACAGTTGTTTATAATACTGATAGTTTCTTGATAAATTGTCTATTGAGCTGTGATGATTTTGACGACAAAACAGATATTACTCCGCTCCTTTTCATTCAAAGTTTCCTCTTGTCCTCATAGTTTTTTCTAATTTTGCGAACTCAGTTTCACCCATTTCAGAACCGTTCTGCTTGACCATTACGATTTTGATAAGTGAACAAAATGTTTATTGGGTAAGCAAAATAAGAAAATAATATTGTTCACTGAACGCACACACAAAACCACGAACACAATACGAAATATGATGTGATATTGATCGAAAAAACTACGAATTATTTAAAATGACAATATTCATAAAACGCACTTCATTCCTTTATAGGTTGTAATATGACGTCATAAACTGGCCAGCACGTTAGATATTCCTTTTCATTATTGATTAGTTTCGTAAACGTGACCGTAGGAAAACGCATTACCATATTCTATTAGATAAACTACGTATGTCTAAAGACAATATAAAGTTTGTACTGTCGCTGAATTCAATACATCAGAAAAAAGATTTGCTTTGCACGTTTGCCAAGTCAAGTAGTAAAGTAGAATTCCAGCAAGTGTTCTACATTAGTCCGTTATGAATAATTTGTAGCGTTTCAGATGAAGATAAAAATCTAACATAGTTTTCTAGCTAAATTCCATAGTCAAAAAGTTGTCCGTAATATGAGTCATGAGGGAGAGAGGATACGCGATCTTGCTAAACATGCTGGTAAAACCAATCATCTACATCTACATGTAAAGTCGCTTTTAGAATGTTGTCATACAAGATACTGATATCGATATATCACGAACGATAATTAACACCCATAATTTGGTCGGCGGTGAGTGGATACACTGCTCCAGGCATAGGGATGACGTCATCACCTACTGTCAGATGCCAATTTATTGAACTGGAACGGCGTTTCTGAAAAGAAAAGTATTTAAACATTTTAAATCACAGTATATCAAACATATCAATATCTAGTAGGAATCAAATATTTTACTGAAGACGAAAATTCTATAGGTATTGTTGTACTTTTACGTATTCTATTGGTACGTAATGTTAGGTACTGCGGCTTATTGATGAAGAACAAAACATTTGGATGTTGTTAGTAATGTTTCACTGAGTGGAGTCACTAAATTTGAGGTGAGAAATATCTATTTACTAATGGTTATGATATGGTGATAAGCCTAGGAAGGGCCGACAGAAAAGATAAGCATAAAATGATATTGCGGAAAATCTGAACAAAAACGATTTAGTCTTGAAGAAATCTGATGTAGAAACCATACTTGTTTAACGATATATGAACAAAGCAAAATTAAGGAATTTATTCACGATAGGACGTTTCTCCGAACACAATTGTTTCGCAATCGATCGGATGATGGTCCTTGAATCAAAAAAAGGATCAGACGATTCAACTTCAAGGACTGTGACCTCATGAGTTCAGACACAGTGTACCTGATCTAATACAAAGCATGAGGAGAATTCACAAGTGAAATAGGTGGTTGAAACACAGAGCGTTTGAGTAAAACACCTTGATTTAAATGTAAAATTAGGAAAACACACCTCTAATTGCAAATAAAACTCCAAAGCACATCGGCATCGATTTTGAGATTCAAGTCACAATTCTTTTGCAAGGAACAAAAACGACCCCACTAAAATTCCCCGAGGCTTCTTGGATTAGTGCCAGAGCGGCCTAGACTGAACAGGAAAAATGAGTGGTCAACATTTCCAATTACAGATAGACGTGATCTGCCCTCATTTATGAAATTTTGATACATTAAAACAATTACAGACTTGAATAGCATAAGCAACTGATTATTTCGTTACAAATTTCTATCCTTAGTCTCAGAAAAGGACGATTCCACAGATATGTCAGCCTTTAACTGATGTATATTGTATAGCATTCTCCTGCTTTGATGTAGAAACTCAAATGATTGGATACCAAATGCTGAGGTTATGAGGTAACTGGTTTTATGAAATTTCCAGCCTAGCTGATAGATGATAAAAATAATGAAAACAGTGATCACTTGATGCCCAAGTGTTTCATTTTATGGATTGATTTATTGGAGTCACGTCAATGTCAGCATAAGATCATTACAGTTCCATTTCAAAGTATTAATAGTACAAGAAAAATGATAAATCCTCTGATCACAACAGTTTTTCGTCGTAGCTCTAGAATACTTCAAATCTCAGATAGCGCTATTCAAAATTCAGATTGAACTCAATCACAAAACTTTGGGTTTGAAAGATAATGAGGAATGAAAATTCGAATAAAACTAAACTGAGGATTGCTTATGAGATACACTTTCAATAATTTAAGACTTAAGTGCCATCATCTAACAACTGTAATGCCTAACAGTAATGAGGACAAAAGAATGGCTTAGAAGGTTGGTACCATTACAGTTTTGTTCGTTACTCTGCTGATGAATGGTATCATTCAAATTTGAAGTGTCGAATGATAAAAAAGGTTGTAACAATTATATTCAATCACAAAACTACGTAAGTAGTTCGCTATAACATTCGCTAGATACTACAAAGGTTATGATACAGCAGGGATCATACAAATCACTTTGATTTTGAGGGAAAGATAGGGAGTTTTTTGTCGAATCACAGAATAATGAGGAAAATCAAAATAACAAATAGCATGTCACAATAAGAAAATACAAAATTATTGATGTTTATTTGATTCAAATTGCTTTGTACGTAGTAGACTTGGTTCATTTTTTTTTCTATCGAGTAACATATAAAATTATATCTAGTACTGTAATTGATCATACAAATTCTTGCTGTCAATCAATAAACGAGTGACGTCGCGGCACCGAGGATTTCCAGGAATCGCTGCAAGCAATTCACTATCGTTCAAAGAATTCATTAATTTTGTACTCAGTCGTTCCATATCATACAAACAAATCCCTCGTTTATACTTTATACATCCTACGTAGTTCAATGTAAGCAACTGTTGTTGTTTTTTATTTATTTTATATTATATTGATTTTTGTTGAAATAGTTTCTTTACCAAATGCATCTTACAAATCTACTTGGAAGCACTTCGCCATTAATAAGTGAATGGTGAATATATTTAAATTAAGAGTCAAGCACATTGAACAGATGGAAGACATTTGCTCCGATGAGCAGATTTCCCAAAGAATATTTTTCTAGTCGTACATCGTAAGATGTTCCTCAATAGGTCAACTGCTAAGTCTGTATGACGTTCTTAATAAAAAAAAAATAGTGATAAAATAGGAAAGCTATACAACATTGTGTATGTGTGAAATGCTGTGTAATTAGCTGAAGCGTAATGATGGTTTTGAAAATTTAAAAGCAAGCATCTGTACCTCTCTTAAATTTCACCGTTGCAGAAGCTGAAGCTTAAATGTGGTGTGACTTAACATCATGAGCGCCAAATAGAAGCAAGGAAAAAAAATTAAGTGCAGAAAAAAAAAAGAAAGGAAAAAATGCAAAAACACAAGAACATTAAAGCATACCACACATATAAGGGTCAATTTGTATTCGGAGATCAGAAACGAGATTATCGAATCACAAATCGAGCACGTCGATTGTAGTACGAGACGCTGAACGTGACTCATTGCTCATATTACCCAAAGATCCGCAATTCGATCTACGATTGGTCGATACATACCGTATTCGTTCGTCAAATATCTGAATCATGCGAAAAATATGCACAAGCGTACGCGCAAAAAAAAATGACGTGATCCTGGGATTGTGTATAATTTGAAGCAGGAATAGCGTTCTATCAGTTTGGATCGGTTCATACTCGTGAAATCACAGGTGAAAATAATGATTCATAATATAAACGTACACTATTAAAGAACCAACTAGAACAGATTCATAGTGCATAGATATAACACTCTTTATAGAAAAAGCATATTTTATGATTTATTCGTTCTACCAATAAGTGGAAGGTTATCTCATTAATTTATTATCCTCATAAGCTCATAGAACAGATTGTCATTGTCACCACTATATTTCTCTGACGCCTTTGTTTCTTTTTCTTTCTTTCGTAAACATGAAATTATTGAGCTCTTAGTCAATGAGATCAATTTATTCGATGACTCCTAGATCACCTAGTAGTTGTTTATAGAATGATTTTCAAGAAGATTAGTGTTTAGCTAGACGGTTGGAGTATATACCGATCCAGAATGTTTTATGTGGATTACGTAACATTCAACCGCATCGCAAATGACCTGTACATTTCCACCTCCGGGTTTGTGTTTTATATTATCCCTGGAACCGACTTTGCTGGTGGCATGCCACTCGAGTTTTTGATCAAGTATCTGAAGTCGATCAGCAGAAAAGCAGGTGATGAACAAAACAACCACGGTGATGTGTCTATGGACGGTTATGTTTGTTTGTTTTTCTCTGAATGGGCAACTAGTTTTACCTGTACATTACCACCGGCCGGTTTGTGTTTCACATTGTCCAGCGAGCCAATTTTCGAATGAGCATTCCAATTTAGCTTTTGGCAAATGATCTACAACATAGGTTTCAAGAACGACTCGCATTTGATGCATTTAACAAATGTTTGGAAACGATAGAATGAAAAACTACAACATATCAAAACATGGATCTTCTTGGCTTTTTATAATAATGATATAATATATAATAATATAATAATATAGGATAAGCTAAGCTTTGACGTTGATAGATCCCTTGTGGCGGGATGCGCCTACACATTAGTGTTCAACGTGATATCGTAAAGGTGGTTGAATGCGAGTCTGGTCTACTCAGTCGAGTTCATCACTCTTCACCGAGTCAGTGCTAGTTAATTTATCCACATTTCTCTATAACATATTTACCGACCTCGGAGAATGGCAGGCTTGGTGGGCAACCGATTCGGGCAGGCATGTCACTGTGGCACCTCTCTCTACTACTGCCCTCATTTACTCATAATACGAAAACAAAATTAAAAAGCACTATTGATTTTTTGAAAGGCGTAGTATTAAAAAAGCCATCGATAGAAATGTGTTCAAGACAATTCCAATGGTGAAATTACATAGCATATTTTTGAATTTTATTTACCAGTACTATACTAATACCTTTTCCATCGAAAAAATAATAAAGATAATGAATTTGATAAAGTGAAAATCATTAAAATTTACATAAAAGAAGATTACAGCGAGCTTGATCTCAAACAATCTGTTTTTTTGGAGTGAAACGTTATGATTGAAGAGATAGAAAACAAAAAAAAGTAATATGTTAAAGTCTATAGAAAAAAAGAATTGGCCTCAAATGTATAATTCACCTTTTTTTCAGGCATCGGAGGCACGTAGTCAGATTTCGCATCAATTCTTGGCGCTGCTTTTTCTTTGAAATCCAACTTTCTGTTTTCGATTTGCACTTTCCCACCTCCTAAATTCTACCTCAATTTTCACTATCAAACTTTGTTTCACTAACATACTTCAGTGTTTAACATTTAAATTTGACATTTATTGATATGAATATTTGTCGAAAATAAACCTGGAGTATGAGTGACGTTATGAAGTGAACCGATTTTCGACGGAACGTTGTATGTTCGATTTTCCGAGAAAATTCGTACGTTACCGCCTTGTGGCTTGTGGTCAGTGAAAGAGCCAATTTTGCTAAAATATTTCAAAAAACATAAGCGTAGTACAAATAGAAACAGAGGGAAATGAAGCTGTTCAGCATCCTCCCCTCATGAAACATAGCTAGAGCTGTTTTTATGCTCACAATATGGAAAATATATGATGTAAAGTCGAATATTAGAACACAATTATTTCTTCATTGGCTCACAAAACAAATCATTAGCAATTTCGTCCTTGGCAAATGACTTCCGGAATAATTTATTCATTCACAAAACAATCCTAATTATAATTAGCATAGGGATAAAATAAACTCAAAAGACTTACGATTCATTCAAGATTGAGGAAATTCATAAAACTGAGTTGAAAAATTGAATCAATCACTAACCTTGACACAGTGACTACTTTTCTGTATATTTTAGGCGTCACAGGTTGACTTACTGTTTTAGCTGAAAAAGAAAATGAGCTAGGCTGTGTTACAACAAAATTTACCTAATCTTAATAGCTATATGATAGGCAGGCATATTGAAGCTTTCTGTGTTTTTCGCTATTCTTAAGATTAGATAGAATAACTCACACCTCTTTGATAAGTCAATTAAATGGCTATGATTGAGGTGAGAATGTTTGCAAGCATATATTTAAGATTATTTATAATCGTGTTAGTAAGTGTCTCAACTCACTATTTTCTATAGTTGGTCGTGGTTGTGATTGTGTTCGGCTTGTCATCTTTTTAAGCACAGATTCTTTTGCGGCTGCTCTTGTCATTACTCTACTAGCTGGAGGTCTAATAGTTCGTTGTTCAGAAGCAGAAGACGCCGCGATTGGCTTTGACATAGCGGAACTATAAAGTGTTCTTAGTTATGAAGTGCATAACTTAAACGAGTGAAACATGCTAACATTAATAAAAATAGAATAGAAAACAGCAAGAATTCTTCTATGAATGGTAATCACCACTGACTTTGTGGTCATTCCAAATCAATGCACAATACAAACTAATCGCATTCAATCACTACGATATGATGTACGCGACGAATGTGTGGCATGTCTCACGCTAATGCTTATGCTTGAAGTAAAAGAATCGACTAATGCCTCGTGATTTGCCGCATGCGAGTGTTTTCCTAGCATTCTTCTGTGAATCATGTTGAAAGAACGCGGTTCATACCTAATAGTATATTTCATTTGAGTTAACACAAAAAAAAGTGTAGCAAAATGCAAAATTCTTTAGTATTAGACAGTAAAAGACAAGCACCTCAACAAAAGTGTTGAGTAATGGCGAGTAATTCTTGATGAGTCTAAAGATTCTCTATGGTACGTGTGCGGTTCGATATAGCAATGGCACTTGGGCCAGAAACTTTCTATGAATATTGAAACTATAAATCTCGGAGAATTTAAATCTTGAGCATTTATCTATTATTCAGAACTAAATGAGCATTTGAACATACATTTAAGATGTCACGTAAGAATTCATAAGCTTTCATCCACAATATCTAATGAAATAAGGAGTGATTCTACGTCTTCACAAAGTTAGAGAAACTGCACTTTGAAATAGTGACAAAGAATCTACTAAGAATCATATGAATTGATTGATGAGGCTAAAAAAAAGTCAGCTTTAACTGTAGATCTATGGCATCGTGTAAACAACGAATGTAATCCAAAAAGTAAACTGGTAGAGGGCGAGAAAAGTATGAGATCAAGCAGAGTTTTGTTTACATTCCGATTAACGAAAACGTGTACGAGAAGAGGAAGTTATATGAGAATTAAAGTGTTAACACATAAATCTTTCTGTGATATCTTCCGCGATTGTTATTCGATTTTCTGAAGATAAAACTCATACGGCTACACTCGCAACCTTATTAATAAAAATGCTATTTTGATGGCTTTACATTGCGCATTAATACGGCGACAATGAAAAAGTGTCAATACACTAATTTTCCAGAAAAAAAAATGAGGTAGAGCGGATGTGGTTGGAGTTCCGGTGAACGGGTGGTATACACTAAACACAACTGCACTTTATAGTTGCATTAATACGTACTACTTATAAATTAAATCTCATCAAACAATGTTCAAAATTAAACTACTTCAATCTATGGATCATCTACACTGGTTTACGGTATGAATAATCAAACCCCTATGGTATAGATTTAAACAAAAAAAAATATTCCTATTTTGAAACCAACGACAATTAACGCTCTTAATAACGTAGATATCTTGTTAACCTTTGAGTACAAAACGAACCTCGGTCTTATGGTCGATTCAGTTTGACTTTCATGCGATTGAGGTGATCTGAAAACCACATCGGGAAAATAAACAGAACAGATAAAGGGAACAAAGTAAATTGAAGTAATTTTACATAAATCTAAGTCAAGAAGGAAACAACGAGGAATGTTTCTTTATGTTGACGTGAAATTTCCATAAAAAAGAAAACATAGCTGCCAATTTCAAAGAAAGAAATAAAATTAAGGATGGAAGACGTAATTACTTTATTAATTTAACGATTAAATGAATTATTTCGTTAAAGCTTAAAGATAGAATTCGAGGCGATAGTAACTTACGAGTAAATTATCCTTTTTGGTGGTTGCATAAGACGACTTTGTGCTCTGATTGGAGTATTCTTCAATGAATCCTGAGAATTTCTAAGATTATTCAAGAATTATCAGCATTTGTTTCATTCTTCAAAATATAAACCTGATAAAAGTAGTATATATGAGGAACAAAATGCATGGTGATATAAAAATATCAACTTTCCTTAACCCTCCTCAAAATAATGCGGGTCCATCCTCATACCCTGTGATTTCTCAGTGATTTGATTGCAAAAATATTATGACAAATCTTTTTCAATGTTATGAATACTCTAAATTTTACTTGAAGCAGCAGTATTGCACATAAAACGTTATTATATCACCTTATCGATTACTATTCGTTTAAGACACATTTGCGTTAGGTGAGGGAAAATGTAATGCAGGAATCTATCATGATACAAACGTTACTTTAATGTTCTTACATACATCATTGTATAATCCTCAAAAATCCACAACGAAAAAAAAAAACATACTCCCACTACGACGCGTTGAAACAAGCTTTATCATTAGATTAGATAAAACTACCTCGTTTTGTTCCATTGATCGATCTTCTTTATTAAGTTGCTCATTGAGTGAACGGGAATCCTCTGTACATTCTGACTTTCTAACTTCATCACCATCCATACCATAATCATGAGCTAGAAAAATCATTTAAAATAAAAAAATTGCGATTGTATAAATTATGAATAGCTTAAAAAAACAAGTGAAATTAGTAAACAAGCTCCTTTAATGAGCGATAAAATACCTCAAAATTTTAAAACATATCGAAAGTAATTGAAAAGTAATCGAACCACATAGTCAAGTTTAAACAGTTATCAATCGCTAGCTTAGTTGAACTAATATTTCATTTAAAATTAGTGTTATTGCACCTTCGTGATCATCTCCTCCGTCCTTATTATTGGTAAAATTCTTTTCAAAATCAAGCATTGTTGTCATTTCATCTTCATGACCAATCAGTAATGAATCCATTGTTGGTGACTGTTCAGCAACGACCGGTTCCAATAGCTCGTTTATCTTCACAACTTCTCCCGATGAATATTGTATATCTACTGCAGACGGTTGTTCACTGCACGCGTCCACAGCACTTTCTTTGACGACCGTCTCGACCTGCGGAGGAGTTAACGCTTCTTGTTCGTCGACTGTTTGTTTATCGGCGTTAATCTCTTGCTCGATATGAAATCTTTCCTGAAAAAATAATGCCATAGAATTCAGGAAAGAATCTTATTTGAATCTGATTTGTAGCTTTTGTTGTTATGAGTCCACTGCTACGTTTTTGAGGTATCGGTTTTACTACGAATGAAACTCTAAACCACTATGTAACACTAAGTGATACAATTGTAGTAGAAACTACGCTTCGTTGTTTACTAATTAGAAAAGTGAATGATCAAATTTAATAGCTCACTAACAGGAGAAAACCACTACCCTGAATTTACTGATAATAACCATTCCACATGAAGGATAAAACTGAATGATTTCATATGTGAGGAAAAACTAAATACCTCGTACCTTAACAAGTGGAATACTAAGAGGAACAGCAAAATTCATAAGAAAAATGAAAAAACGTTTACACACGGGTGGAAACTATGTTGAAAGCAACTCATTCCATGACATAACTAATTAGACGACAATATATAGAAAAACGAAAACCTCTTGTCCGACGTGTTCCTGTTCTTTTTCACCGTTACAGTTAGTCGGAGGAGAAAGACCTGAATTGAATATGTTAATTATTTAGCATATTTCAAATCCTCAACATCTTTTTGTTGCAAATTTTCTAGTAGTTAATTACTAAACAATATACCAACGTATTAGTTGCCAATATACAATCTTGTATGTTTTCTTGTTGACAATTTCGAGTAGAGGTTACTAATAAGTTAGTAGTAAACAAATAACTTTACAGCTATTCAAAATGAAACAAGTTATGGCATGGGCCGGTGTTTCTGTCAAAATCTCCATTTGTTTATTTCTTCTTGTTGTTATTTACGTTATCAATTGATAGAAAAAAGTTACGCTATAGCGGCGTCCGACAATAGAAAATAGATTTTTGACATATAAAATAATGAAATTATTCTAAAAACATGCCAAATTAGTTGCCAGCACGTCAAGAAAATTAAGAGGTTGCGAAATGAAATATGTTAGAACTGAATTACGCAAAGAAAAAACAAACGAATACTTTAGATTTTAGTTTTTTTAAATATACTGTCAGAAATCAACGAGAGCGAAACAAATTATTGCAGTAGATCAAAAAATGTTCTCAATAGGTTTGATATTTGAAATATTGAATAAGGTAAACCATGCTTTTACTCATTGTAAAACATCTTTACATGAAAGCATAACCCTCAATAACATTTTTGAATGTTTGCGATAAGAATTTTAGACTAGTTAAACTTAACTCACTATACTAGAATGAATGAATATAACTAGCTGCTAAACAGTAAGGTAAGAACAGTATTTCAAAGAGTTCAAGAATCTATAGAAGACTCGACTCACCTCTCCCTTTATCGATGTCTTCTAGCACTCTGTTGACAAGCACTGTTATTTGTGTTTGTTGTGTTATTACAATATCTAAGAAGAGTGAAATTTATATTCAACGTATGAGGCAAACAAAAAAAAAGCGAGACGACGTGAGAGTTTTGAAAGCTTCGTGAAAACGAAAAGAAAGAAAAAATAGCGTGCCTGATAACGTATTCATCTGAAAAAGTGGTAACGGAAAGCAAACAAATGATGGAAGAAATGCGTGACTCCGAGATGACGATGTGCAACAAAAACGACCGTGAATGGGTAAAGGCAGTAAAGAAATGAGGTAAATGTAAACGAACAGCAATCATTAACTAAAACAACATTATGCAGAATAAAGTTGTAAGCACACTTTGCTAGCAGTTCATTCCCTCGATGTTTTTCTTTTTTGCTCGTCAACTATTTATTGAATTTTTGGCGACAAAATTTAATTTATTTGATTTATGAAGTGACTTGAATACTAAAGAACATGCAATAATTCACAATGTTCTGATAATAAGAACTCCTAATAACGAACCAGATGTAGTATGTATGCTGATAAGAAGTAATATGTTCTCAGTAAACTAATGACAATACCTCTTATCATACGTTTAAATTTTGGTTTTTATCGATTTTGAATAAGTATCAATAAAAAACTTAGACATGCATAGATGATGAACTACTAAGGTATCTGGCTGCTGATTGGAGCTCTCTGATAAGAAAAAAAGCATGTGCTGCTTTGTACTACAGAGTGAAGTTGTCAAATGGCAAGCAATTAAACGTAATGAAAAGTAGGTTCTAGCTTTCTCTAGAACTTTTAAGCTTTTCTCACACATTTATAATGGTATGATAATGAAGATCACTCAAAAATTGACGTACATCTCGCCGTAGATCATTGATCATACTTCATTAAAGTATGTTGAAATGCTCACTTGTTTCTCTCGTGTAGTTTTTATT
Source organism: Dictyocaulus viviparus (assembly GCA_000816705.1). Lineage (NCBI taxonomy): Eukaryota > Metazoa > Nematoda > Chromadorea > Rhabditida > Metastrongylidae > Dictyocaulus > Dictyocaulus viviparus. Next base: position 22,757 of record KN716594.1, read on the forward strand.
TCTTACATGCGGACTAAACCAGATCTAATCACTTGGAGATTCGGGGAAATTCTAATCATAAGGTATATGCTTCGAGTTTTTTGTTGAAAGCTTCATTATCGTTTCAGAGACACATTCCAACAATGTATGGAGCAACAATTGTGGGGCGGTTAAGAAGGACGACGATAACCCATCTACTAATGCACGATGATTACCAATTCTTCTTGTTGCACACAATATGAACAGTTTACAGCAAAAACTCTTCAATATCGTTTGAGTTAATTGGATTCAAATTAAGTCTATCAATCACACTAGGGTCAACAAAATACACACGTAGTGAATCGATTGGAGTTCAAAAACTTTGATTTACTCAGCTCCAGATAATGTTACCTCAAAATGTTACGTAATAATACTTAGATAGTACGGTAATTGCCGAGAGCAAACATTTTCTCGTTATGAATGTATTCGATGAATACGAGCAGAGCTATGAATGCGAAAAAAAAACTACGTCATTAGACTCAATATAGATGATTAATCGAGTTAGTAAATCTGTTTGGGAACGATGAAATTTTTCAATATATTCATCTCTTCTCAAAGAGTTACAATTATATATTGCTGGTGCAGTTATAGCTCGATAAAATGTGAGCAAATAGAGCAAAACTATCAATTCTCCAAATAAACATTTTGTTAGAATACATTTGGGTACTGACTGCGTTTGATTATTTCTAGTACTTTTTGCAAGTAGTTCTCAGCAAATACCATGCACTTTATTACTTGAAAATAACCTCACTACTGAGTACATAATTCAATACAGTAGATTTGATTTTTTGATCAAACATTCAAAAATCTTACAGCCATATCGCTTGTAGATTTAGATTGTTGAAAATAAGTTCTAGATGAGGTAAGCTTTGACGGTGATCAATTCCTGCTGGACGATACGTCTACGAATTCGCGTTCAATATGATTTGCTGGAGGCGATCAAATGCGGCCCGGTCAATACGATAACTTGAGTTTAGCAATCTTCATAAAATTGGTGCTGCTAACCCAGATTTCCCTGGTACCTATTTACCAACGCCGAAGCTACGACGAGTCTCTAGTGACCGTGAACCTGCGTGTACTAATTTGAGCCTAATTCGATTATGATACCTCCATCAATGCCTTACACGCTCCCAATTAAGCACTATAATAATGATGAATCTTTACCTCATATGACGTACAAAAACATGCAGCCATTAATGAAGAAAAGCTATTCAATTGATTTCTAGAAATAACACGAGCTCTATCTCATAAGTAGCAAGCGGATGTGGTACATGCATGGAAGTCCGCAAGTGCTGAAATGCAGTGTGAACAAGTGCAAATGATTCTAAAAAGACCGGATTCCGTAGTATGATGAGTGAACGATTCTTTGTCAGCCAAGTTACAATCGTTGTCGAGTGTCTGGAACAGAAAATGGCAATCATTAGAGAGTCTCCCATCTGTTTTCCTAGTCAGCTTTTCGCGAACTCAAAAAATCAACGATGATGGCTAACGTGCATTTATGCTTTTTTTTCTTTTTTCTTCTAATATTCAACATACTTCAACTAGCCGAGCTCCGAGCAGGGAGAGAATTCCTACCACACAAAACATGAAAATCGCTGAAGCTTTCTACTTTTCCTATTCCGTGCTGCATTTCTATTTCTTTTCGTCTTTCCGAGACTTCTAATCATATGAACCGTAACGCCAATAGTTCTCATTTTGTTGCTTTTCAATATTTTCCTCCCTAATTTATCTATTCGAGGTAGGAAAACGAAAAGATGTTTTCTGAACACTTGCTTATTAATTAAATTTGACTGCAGAAAAAGAATAGCAAAACCATTCTTAAATAAGGACATAATCAACGCTTATTAGCAATTTTGTTCAACAATCGCCAATGTTTCTACAAGGCTTCAACAATGACCGAACCAATTACATTTCATATCTTCACCGAGATATTTAATCACATCTACAAGGGTTGTGCTTGTCTCTTAAGAGCCTGTTCTGAATGTGTGCTTGTGCTTGTTTGCAATGTCAATTTAGTTCCAGTCACTGATGCCAATCACAATGTCACGGATGTGTCTATGTCTTACCACCACCAATAATGTTATAAAGCAAATCAGATATATCCAAAATCCTAAACGTAACCTAATGAGGATATCCTGAGGCAAACACTTGTAAGGTAGTTTCAAATTGTTAGAAATAGATCCAATAGACAATCATTAAGGATGATGTCACGACCCAATGTTATCACAATCAATCACAGCTAGTAGAAACTGTTTTGTTCATTTTCTTCACATTCCAAACCTTTTTCATGCTATCCTTTGTCTATGTAACATGAACTGTTAGCTCCAATTTCTATAGCAACCTTAGAATGCTCCAATTGTGAAAAAATCTTTAATTGCTGCTCTTAGTGGCATGTCACGTACTCATAAGCTTATAATTAGTCATGTGCCCCACATATTACATCTAGCTGCTTGTGAGAATGCTTAGAGATGAAAAACACCCGACCGCATTTCTCAAGCATTAAACTGCGCCTGACCTACTGATCATATTAAATCCTTTAATTCATCTTTTTCTAAGCATGTCACGATAACTTTTTGTTCCAAAGATACGTCTAGATAACTGATTCATAGACATACCGAATTTTCGTTATCCACATCTCGGATTAACGGTTCATCTTTATCCACATTATATCCTCCTGTTAACGACTCTTCTTGGTCCTCGCCTAATTGACTCTCCGAAAAGTTCATGATCAATTCGTCGTCATGAAGATTTTTTACACAGCTGTTGGCAGCACTATCATCATGATCTTCTTTGAAGCCACCAACATGTTCACTGGTGTCAATAAATTCGTTCTTAGTTGAGCTGACAATCAACGGATTAATTCCAGTAATATTAGAGTCGTCCATGATGCTCATTGTGGATGTGACGGCAAAGTAGATGATCTCTTAAAATATTTCTACACAAAATATTTCAATAAACTTAACAATCGTTATGGTGATTGATATCCTTTTTCACAGCATGCTACTCCGATGTGCTAATTACATTCCATAATCTATTGACTAAAGGAGGTAATGTTTTGGGGAAATAGATGCAGAGCCGGACAGTTTATTAAAAGTGAAAATTATTTAAGAAAATATGTTGGTGCTATGGCACTCACATTGGAGTGAAAATGAAGTACAAGAATTTTCTTTTGTAAAATGTACATTTTTTAACAATGACATATAAGGATGAAATAAAGTCCGCTCCTTATCAAGTGACTCCGGAACTGTCATCACTACCAGGATTGAGACCGATCTCACTTCCCCTCTATATGACAGTTGGCAGTTTTTTTACAACACCTGATATTGTTTTCGTTATATCACAGAGCATGTTAGGTGGGCCTGTTGTTTGATCATAAATCAAAATATAAGAAAAAAACGTAAGACAAAAAATCCTGATGATGAATTGATCAGCATAGTGTTATTCTGAAGAAAACCAGAAGCATGAAGAACATAAATGAAAATTGACCCTTTGATCTCTTTTTTCAGTAATTAATTCCTAGTCAA
>KN716594.1:45650-68277 GCA_000816705.1 Dictyocaulus viviparus
CTATTAGTATTTTGACCCGACATCTAAACGATAGCTGGGAAAAACACCCCATCATAATCCCGAACTCTCCGCTTTGAATGAACAGTTTAGGCAAGGTTTCTTAATGGACTTGTAATTGCTACCTTATTATATTATTATATTATTATATAGCTACCTTCATATGCAAATGTTCACGATAACTACTAATTCATTATATGATATTATTAGAATATTTTTCCAAATTTCTTATTTGAGTAAAGGTCTAATTTCATAAATTTGATGTTGAGAGAACGCCTGGAGCAACGGTGAAGGTGTCACCGTAATACACAGGCCCGAATCAGGTTTGGTAATGTCTTCAGGTAAACCTCTCCGGGGTCAGTAAATTGGTACCAGAGAACTCTGGGTTATAAAAGCTAATTTGGCAAAGAGTGGTGAACTCAATTCACTGTATAAACCAGACTCGTATTCAACCACCTCTACGATATCAAGTTGAGCACGAATGTGTAGGCGCATCGTGCAACAGATACTGATTAAGGCCAAAGCTTATCTTACCAACATTTGAGGTTGAACGAACTCAGAATATACAACGTCCACCACATCATTCTGCATTTGCCTCCAAACGTTTATAGTATCAATTTTCTATATCCGGTAACATAGATGTTAAGAAAGTATGGACGTTACATGGTGACCATCTACAAGATAAGCATAATGTAGATGTAAAAAAATTATTTTGTAAACAAATATATTTACATAATTAATATTTCAAAGAAAGAAATCAAGAATTTAGGTCGTCATATCGATTTTTTTTACAGTACTCAATTTTTACAGTGACATAAGGTATTATGAGTATTTTGCATAAGTGATTTGTTACATGAAAAAAGAAAAACGGCTTAGTCAGCAACACGAACATTTTTAAATCGATAAGATTGACGATTTTTCCAATCACACTAATCGATAAAAAAGATGAGAAACGTTCCCTTTGAAGTCGAAATGAATTGGAGGAAAATGCGTAACTCTTGAGAAATTCGTTAAATGTGTAGGTAAGAATATATTTGTTTATTTCTCTTTTTGTTTTCTTCCTTTTCATTTCGTTGAATGAATATTTTCTTTGTGATTTTCATTTTCTTTTCGATGTTTATTTGATGTATTCAACGTCAGGCTCAACTTTCATTATTTCATTTCCTAACGAGGGACAATTATTGTCCTTTCTATTATATATTGATCGGTGCTAAATTGATGGTACCATTTTTTTCTGAACATTTTTGTACAATAAATAGTTCTCTACTTAATATTCCTTATACATTCAACGAATATCTTTTGTACAAACGTATTGATGACGTCATCGAGGTATTGTATCAGAACAGGTATTCATTCAATGACTATCAAGCACTTGTGCCTCTGTTTTCCATTGTTTTCCTCGTCGTCTAAGTTCATTGGGAGCATGCTGTTTTCTGCGTCGTGCCTCTGTTCATCATCAAACGCTTCTACTTTTCCTGAAAACCGGAGCATTTTTGTTTCTAATTTGTTGAGTCACAATGCATCTGTATACTTCACAGAAATGTTTTGAGGCGACTATAAGTGAGAGAATATACGATGACCTCAAGTTATTTTCATCTAGCAGTCTTTTGGATTTTGATTTTTCTAAGACAATAATCTAGGTATTTAAAAGTTGGGAGAAATAAAACTTCAAAACTGATAATACTAGAGATCATATTTCTTGTGACATGTTAAACCTCCTAGAGTCTTCGTGTTTCTTTTTATTGGAGGATTACTTATGGTTGCTTTTATAATCGTTCTTTTCATATTCTGCTTGTTTTCCTCTTGGTTCGTTCAATAGTTGAATGTAACACTTTTCAAGATCATTCGATGCACTTTAATCTTACAAGCATTTTCTCATAACGACTTATAAGCTCAAAAATAAGACTTATTTATTGTTTCTACCTTTGTTAATATTTGCTGTAAAATTGGATCCTGTAAAGCCACAAAACGCTCTATAGGTGATAAAATACTCGTTTCATTTTGTTTTATAGTGTTTCTATTCACAAATATAAAATAAGATGTTTGCATTTATCAGTCTTTGTTGACGGAGGCGCCTACGCATTTGTGTTTAATGTGATTTCGTTGAGGTAAATTAAGGAGAGCCTGGTCTAAATGATGACTTGAGTTCATCACCTTTCATAGTCATAGTGAGTACTAGTTATCTTACTCAGATTTCCTTGGTATCAATCTACCGACACCAAAGTAATGGCGGGCATTGTAGGGCCTGAGAGACGGCCTAGGAGAGTAAACATGACTCAAACTTGTGTATGACTGCGGCTCGCCTTTTAATGCGCCACGCCCATTCCACCAATATAATATTTTAATATATTTGAAATGGTACTGTTCTGTTCAGTTGCTGACTTTTAAACTTGCTTCAAAAGATAAAATATCACGTTCAACATTAAAAGTATCTATAATTAATTCTCGTCGTTGTTGAGACAAAAAACCGCAGCAGAGTTCCAATCATTTTCTGTATTTGTTCAATAAGCCGAAGAAGATTCCAATGCATTCGTCATCGTAGGGCAAAGCTTTAGAGCTTTTAAATATTTTTGATGTTCTGTGCTTCTAGAAAATTTCTAATTCGTATAATCATTCGAGGTTTTCGACTAACGTTTTGTTCACTTGATTTATTTTGCTCCTATCTCCATCACATAGCAGTTCCTCGATTATTATTTAAGTATTTTATATTCATCGTTTTTGCTGAATTGTCATTTTAGGTATTCTAAACAACAGCTTGTATTGTTTCAGGTAAAAAATGGCAGTGGAAAGCTCCTCTACCAATTTGATTACCAGTTTTGCAACCACACAGGACCAGCAGATTGCCCTTCAATTCGCCTTCTTCAATACTCTCCTATTTCTTTTAGTGGGTCGGATCATTTTATTAGTCTTTAAAGATCCTTCATTATCGTGCCACTTGTTTTCCATTGAATTAACCAGTGTTTCGGTTTTAGAACCCTTCCACTCCAGCGAGTTAAGAAGTATACAATGTATTTCGTTCAGAATAGAATTTTATGTTGGAGTAATGCTTACGGGAAATCGATGCTTATCTATAACTGGCGTAGTAAGAAGTAGTACTGAGTTTTTAGTATCTAGGATAAGTATAGAACAAAATAAGTGTAGTGCATTATTTTATGCCCCTTTGTTTAATAAATAATGCAGGAAATAATTACATTAGTTGATGTTTATATATTTTGCATTTACATGATTTTTTAACAATATATTTATCCTTAACATACATCTCTTTCAGACCGGCATATGCTTATGCGGATTGTTTGCTTTGTACAAGATGATGTATATGTTTTTATCACCATTAATGTGGTCAGTTCTTGTTGGAACAGTCTTGTTCCCGTTTAAGAAAACTGTTACCGATTGCGTTCAGGGTATGTTTTTTTAACGTTTTTTTTTTGGTTCGCGTTTAACATCTATTACTTTCTTCTTGCACATTTTAAAATACAAGGTTGTTCTTCTTTCACACTATATTTGTAAGTTGTAAGGATGGCTCGACAAACTCCAAGAAACCAATACAACATTGGCGATGGGATTGTTAACTATGCCATTTTTCACTTTCATAAGATTTTCCGAAAAAGTGTATGCCACTGCAATGAGGTAAAACTAGTGATATTACCATAAACTGAAGCTGTTTATTCAGTCACGCAATCCTATGTTTACTTCTTTGAATGTTGCAAAATTTTTAAAAAAATCAAAAAATTGGTTTTTGAAGTGTGTTTTATATTTTTGAAGGGTTTTTTTTTACAGCAAAACTGGGCTTCGAATTATCGGTGCATATTTTATTTTAAAAATATTGACATACGAGCGGACTTTTGTGTATTTGATTGAATGTGTTGGACATGTCTATCGCTTCATTGATGCCTTTATAATTTTTTACTCTGCAACGTGGGTGAGCTGTCGACTATATTTTTTGCTCCTTTGAAATTTTGCACGACGTTGTCGCAGACATTAAGTTCTGGTTGTAATGTCCTGAATAGTTGGAAGTCTACAAAGCTTTAACGTCTATTGTATTTTTGCTTGAAAAGTTAGTAAATTCAATAAGCAAGTGAACAAACGCTTACAATTTGAATAGGGTTTTCTAAAAACTCATTAATTTTGTTCAAACCAATATTGACGTACTTTTTGTGTCTTAAGGTGTTTCCATTGATGTTAATTTACTTATGTGCCTACACATCGTGGATATACGTCCAACAGCCTACAGCTATTAATAAAAAAGTGGCAAGAGGTTTTTCTCTTCCTATATGGTGAGGTTCTAATTATGCATGCACCATATTTTTCTTTTTCCCATCATGTTCATCAAGTAAAGAGGTCATTTTAGGATATATGGGCTTTCCTGTATATCATATTATTTCGGCGTTTTCAAAGCTGCTGTGTTTGGAACACTGACAATAATTTTGACTCTTTTGTCCATTGGTGTCTGGGTAGTGGAAGACTCGAAGGATTCTGGTATGAATCTACTTCAGGCTATCGTCTTGATTTTCACATAAACGAAGCTCAATGTTACTAGGTGATGTCAAGGAAAGCACTGTTGGTCCTGTGGATCACGATGTGCCAGTTGAGAAAAGTGGTTTGTTTACTTTTCCCTCTCTTCTTTCTTATAAAGTCGTTTCAATATATCTATTAAATATTGTATAGAACACCTTTTTTTCTAAATGTCCATGATTTGTTAAGATGCGGTTACAATAGTTTCTCTTGATAAAGCTTTTGGTAGTGATTCACTGATACTGATGATGGCTGGATTATGTGTGTTGTCCTGGATAGTACGTCATGATGCAGCCCTTTTTTTCATTTTTATCCCCTTTCTTTTTGCTGTTTTCAGAAAGATAGGCAAGTATTGTTCAGTTTCTGTTTAAATATGATGAAATATTTACATGATTATTCAATAATCAAGTAGTTTAAGGTGCCAATGTTGGTTTTTCTTCCACTATTACAACTCTATGCATTTCTGTTAGAGATCATTTGTATCCTTCTTTTAAAAAAATTGTTGATACCACGATTTCAGGATATCTGCGCCAATTTGTGAAGGTATTTGATTTAATTACGAGTTTTCTTATTTTACCCTTTTAGTTTCTAAATATGAAATTTTTGCTCTCATAAAGTATGGCTTATTGTTCCATACGGAAAGGTGTCATGTTTTTGGATGTTGGCGGATATGGACATATTTCATAGATTTTGCTTCTTGCATGTTTATATTTTCTAATTAGGTGCTTTTCACATCTGATCAAATGCTGGTATCGTCTCTTCATTCAAAAATGGATGTGCTTTCGTCATTGGTTGTGATGGGTTTTCTGGCGTGTTCTGTAATATTTTCCTTGTTATTCATCGGCTTTCAATTACACAGTGAAACTGTCAGTTTCATTCTTTTATTGACCATACTTATTGTTGTTGTGCAGGCCAATTTATATTTCATTAGGTTCATATTGTTCGGCTAACTAATAATGTTGTTAGCTCGAGGCCAGACTGGCTTGGAGCCGCAATGAATTTTACGGAAGATCAGCTTGAAGGTCATGATATCAATATTGATAAATATGTGGAAAAGGTATTTGTAGTTTCAAATAGAATTCATAGAAAAATAGAATTTCAGAAATACATTAATGAGTAAAGCATATGTTACTGGTAGGCTAATTTTGCGACTGCAATCACTGCGACATAATTCGTTGAATCAGTCTACTATTTCATTTCTTTTTCCTTTTTTTCAAAAGTTAATTGCTTCTTTTGTAAAAGTATTCAAATGGAGCTTCAAATGTGCTCGTTAATACGTATTACGTAGGACTTGGTCTAATTGTATAATTTCCAGGCCTATCAACAAGGTCGTGCATATCTGGCATCAAATATTCGTGCATTAGCAGATACAAAAGACACAGCTAGAGCTGATATGCTCGAAGAGCAAGTCATGAAAGTATGTGGACCTATATAATAGAAAGTGATTTTCGAAAAACTTTTGTCATAAAAAATCAAAAGCATTGGACGTACATTTATAGGTTGTTGATAATCTGTATAAGATGTGGGAAGAGAGGAATAGTGCTTCGGAAGGTACGCTTTTTTGTATTCATTTCTTTTACGAAGCTCTATAATTTGCTTGGTATTAAGCAACAACTCCAAATGGGTTACGTGGAGATCGGAAAACTCAGCTAATGTCCCTTACAAACTTGAATACTTTTAAAGAGGAAATAATTTTGATTGTTAAGGAAAATATTGATATGTTAACAAGCGTAAGTGTAACCTAGTCGTTTTATTTTTCGTGTTTGCTCCAATGTGATATAACTTTACTTTTAGATAGCGAGTTCTGTCTGGGGAATCGTGTCCGCTAATATTGCCTTCCTTTTGACCTTGATGGGTGCTCTAGCTGGTTTAATCCTGAACTTCGGGCTGGATATTATCAACCTTGTCATTGAAGTGGTAAAATCCAGTCTTATACAAATTGGTTTTTTGCTCCGTTTGCCAATTAATATATTACTTCAGATCGTATTCCTCACGATGGTTTATTATCTTCTGTCTGCATCTCGTGATAGATGGTTACCCATTGAATGGATCAGTAATCTAGCGACTCTTACCAGTATTTCATCAAATAAAAGTTCCACTACATCGGTTACGGAGAACGATGTAACTATTGCTATCGAGCAAGCAATTTTGTGAGTTTTTCAATTTTTTGCAATCAGCTTATCTACAATTTTTCAAATTTTAAGTCTTTTAATTCTCCCACTTTTGTTTGTATTTGCTGCGATGTTCAGTGGAGTTTTCGTACTGTCTTCAAAAATGGCCATTTTTTATGGTCTCTACACCTACTTCATCCACACTCTTTTTGACCTAAATGTGGTGTTTGTTCCTTGCAGTAAGTGGTTTTTTGCGCTTTTCCCACGAATTGAAATATAACAAAAGAGGAATGTTACAGTGTTAGCAGCTTTGTTTGCTGCCATTCCTATTATGCCGACTTATATTGTTAGTTTATTTGGAGTTTTCGAATTGTGGCTGGTAGGTTGCAATCAATGGTGAAAATTCGAGAATGTTCTAGAATCTGTTCTAGTGCTGTTTTCACAGGAAATCGCTTTAGGTGCGAGGTGAACTATCTGCTACAGTCGTGTTCGCTGTATTATCATTTGCTCCACAGATGTTTGCGAATGCAACATTTTACAAGGAAGTAAAGTGAGAGAGAACACATATTTCTAAAAAATATATCTGATAAGTTACATGTTCTAGATTTTCTCATCCATATGTGACCGGTTTAGCGATTATTGGAGGGATGTACTGGCTGGGATTGGAAGTAGGTCATACTTACTCTTCTCAACTCGTACGCTTTATGCCTATGTTATGCATGAATAAAACCTCTAATACATAGGTTTTATTATAATATTTCTCAGAAAGTACAATGGGCTAGTATTTTATTACAGGCCTACTGAGGTTGATTATTTCAACACTCTAGTATAATTATAGAAGTCAATAAATAACGAACTTGGTTTTATTATGCCTTTTTGGTTAACAAGCTGATTCTGTTCTTTTGTTCAAATAAATGTTACAAATTGGAGTTTACAAATTACACATATATTTTGCAGGGTGCGATAATTGGTCCCATTATTCTTTGTTCGTTCCTCGTTCTAATCAACGTGTACATGCAAGTTGCCAGGCCATGTGGAGGAAAATTGAAGGCTGGCTGAATAGTTCGATGTTTTGAAAATGACACATTAGATCATTATCTAGAAGAAAAAATAGTTTAGAATCTCACAATATCATTCTTTCGACCATTTTGTAAGGAAATCCATTTAGTGAAATCCTAGAATTATATGTGAATAGTGGTTGTAGGTTTTCACATGTTTACGTCAATTAGATCTATAAGATCTATTAAGTCATTCTAATATGGCCTCGAAACAATTTGTTTTTGCTTGTTATTTATGAAACCACTGCTATGTATATTTTTTTAATCAATCGTAATAAAGAACTAAACTTGCTTATTTTTTCTCAATGGATAATCTTGTTTATAACTGAAGTCTATGGTATTCTCCTCACTAGCCCTTACGAATATCCTGGTAAGACGTATGAGCTACTAATAGATTGGACTATGCTCAGGTTTTGTAGTTTATTTCGCTTTAATTCATATAGTACCAGCTGAAAATTGTCATTGAGATTTAGTACTTGATTTCTACAATTGTTCTGCCAACAGGCTCTTCTTAGATGAAGGGCACTTAACGGCCAATGATATGTTCTCCACTTCTACCTCCGATTTATAACTATTGGAGATTCCTGATGTTTTTTGCAAAATTTCAAAGGGGACAAAGTGTTACGAAGCTTTGAAATTGCCATGATATAAGAAAATATTAAAGAATGCGGTAGATACTACTGATTTCTTGCAGGGATTTCGATTGGAAGAACAAAAATACGCAAATTGCATGGTTAGAAAAATGTGTCGTGTGAAATTTTTACAATGCGACAAGTCAGCAACGAAGGTCACGAGTGTATTTGTTAGGAGCGAGAACCTCGTTTTTCATTGTAGTATAATCACTCGTTGATATTACGGAGTAACATCGTGGGAGAAACGCGGGTTCGAGTTAGCAGACAAATAAAGTGTTCCATGCCTTAAAGGTCTGTGACTTGCTATCAAAATAATCTGTGAGGATAAGCGGCACAGACATAAAAAAGACTATTCTGGTGTCAATGTACAGAAAAACATTCAAGCATCTTAATATAATCAACGGAACAACGGCTTGGTCCATTTAACAAGAATGAGTGAAACCGGTGTATAAAAAGAGCTGTATATGAGGTGATTGTTTGACAAAACGTAAGGAATTAATGTACTGATATATGTCAGATTGAGGTTTACTTCAATGAGTACATTAGTCAAGACTAATTGCTTAACTGATAATTCTTTTCCGGCATACAAATTTAAAGGCTTCTAGCTGTAGTGCTATTGGAGCGTTGTACTTATATACTACAACGATTAAACACTAATGAGGAAAGCAAGCAGATACGATAAAATATGAAAAATAAAGATACAGCTTTGTCTTCGATCAATTCCATAGGAAGAACCGTGCATCCAACTTCACCATGGATCAATGGGATTGAGATTTAATGAATTTCTGATCTTTCCAATGATTCGCATGAACGAGCATTACCGTCTCAGATACTTCTGCTACCGATTTGAAGATCTCGAAGGTATGGAAAGCTCGTGGCTGATAGTGATTGGATACCGTTCTCAATTCAAAGCGTAGCCCTACTATGCCATCCCTTAATAAGACTCCACCTTACCATATGCTTATAAAATGTGAAGCTGTTTAATGTAAGAGGTGTGCACGACGGTTGAAAACAAGTTTCACTGCAACTTCTATTGAAGTACACTTCGAAGAGAATAACAAAACTTTTTAGACGATATTATGTGTTAATGGAAAGTCTAACAATATTCCACGGTCGTACAGAAAGAGGCTAACGGTTCGGTATAATTTAAACTTAGTATTTACATTTACATTTACATTTATTTACTATTTACTTTTCCAAAAATAACATTTACATGTTCTTTTGCTTTTCATTCCGTTTGGCCGAATGCATTTATACTATTCAAACTCAAGCTGACCTTACAGTTAGACGTCGACGTAATAAAGAATGTGCATTCTGATACGAATATGACTTCTGTTATTTATCGTTAAACTGGTAATTTTCCTTCCTTTTCACATGATAATCAACTGTCGTCGTCGGACGAAATGTTTGTATTGTTTGGTAGATGAGTCGAACAGAGTGACTACTGTGCAGCATCTCAAATTTATGCAACGCAACCTTTCAACCTCGCTTACTCAAACGATAGTGAAATCTCATGTTATTGTTGAATATTAATTATCAAAGCAGAAGCTGGTGCTTGAATCTTATCGTGTTTTTTTTTCCATAAATAAAATTTTTACTTACTTATATTGATTAGATGAAATCATTGAAAAACATTTTGTAGTAGAATTGTACTTCATATGAAACATTTTTAGATATATAATTATCAGTTTTACTAAGTATCAGTGGATTTCTGTTTTTTTTTCATTACTGAATTACTCAGTTAATTCTATTGATTTCATATTCTTCTACACCATTAAAAAAACCTCAGAGTACTTTTCCCACAGAAAAAAAAACATCTGTGACAAAATCGGTTTCGTTATTTGGGTGATGTATGGCATGTCGTAAATCTTAAACGCCCATAGCTTTCTTTCCAAGCAATTACCGTAATGCCTGCGTTTAAACTTTTTTTTTGTCGTCGTTACGCTAGCGATTTTCTATAGTAAACTTTCTGAAAGGTAATGAAAATGTCGCCACGATTTGATCTTGTGATTTGAGAAATTTCATTTCATCCCTCTGGTTATATCAAATAAATATTTCTATGTGAAGCTGAGAATATTTCATCACTATTGTTTGTTGATTTATGGGTGGTCCTCATATGACACTCACTTAATTGCGATGATTATCTACGTATTGATTTGAAATGGTGATGTTATCATGAAAATAGTGATGATAAAATAGTTAGAAAATTTGAATGCGTATGAACTTTGTATGATCTCAACACCAAAAATCCTAAAATAATCGAAAAAAAAACCAAAATTCATCGTCACTTTGTAATCTTTTATTCATTATATCCTCATAGAGTTTTCATTAAAAGTATAATGTGAGGTCGTTCGTAGCTTTCGTAGAACTCTTTCTCTCTCGCATTGTCGTTACTACGAACGATGACATCATAACTATGGAAGAGTGAGGTGCTGAACATCTATTCTCATCTCATACTACATTAATCGTTCTCTACAAATATCGTTAAAAGACGTCATGAAAAATCTCTATTAAAATAAAAGTATTACAGTAAGTAGAGTTCGCATAGAATTCACTCTTTCCTCATCCAACGAATATGACCTAGTAAATCAATAAGCTTTCTATGCAAATGTACGGTCGATTAGACGCTCATACAGTAGGTGATATTTAATTTACTGGATAATTGACATAATGCTTGTTGTTCAGCACCGAATCGCAAGTTTTTCCGTCGTTTTTTTTTTGTTTAGTGTTTTTGACGGGAAGAAAAATCGAGTAGTACCCATAGTCACCTGTCGAACTTGTGGACTTGATTGATTTACTTATCCCGCAGGTATCATAACATTGCCATTGTAAAAATCGTTCATAATGACTATGCTTTTTGAAGATTTTGCCTTCATTGCAGCCTCTGAGGTTATTTACCTCTGAGGTTGTTTAATCGATTTAACCAAATACATCTTTAGTAATAGAAATTCATATATTGCGAAACACTTTAGTTTTTTCTTAGTTAAAAACAGTTTTTATGAATGACAAAACTATTTCATTTAGTTGTTCACTGTTTGTTTAACGGATATTAATGATTAATTTCTTCTCATATTACATTGTAACATAAACCTCGTATTGAACAAAGAACAAATCAATCGAAAGAATTGAAGCTCATAGGTCAAGCTCATAGCTCAAGGTGAAACAACTAGCAAGAATTTTTACCATTTCAACTGTAATACGATTCTTCAACTTGTTTATATGTTCACTCCTTACCTCTACGCAGAGCCATTTCTCCTCCTGTAAGTAAGAGAATAATTCTCCAAGAAATTTTCCAAATATTTGTTTTTGAGAAAACAATAAGTGTCAAGTTACGCAATTACTGTCTCTCTCTCTCTCTCTTGATAACTTACCGATTTAACTCTAGAAAGCGTTAAGATCAACAGTGCAACACTTTGAAGATAGGAGGATGCTGTTAGGAGAGGAGTGACACAAGAAATCATCTCCATGATAAATTATCAGAGTGAAAATTTCACTCAATGTTGTTGACAATTGTAGAATTTCTTAGCACATTGTTCACTTTAGAGTTTAACATCACAAAAACCATTGCTATTTTGAACACAGCTTTTCAGTTATCGATTTCTTGTTGGGTAATTTCATGGCCATAATGAAAAAATCATTGAGCATCATTATGTAGATCAAAATCATTTATTGAATACTACTGTTTTCTTCCTGTACGCAAATAAGACAAAATATGATAAGCTTTGATGTTGATCAATTCCTGTTACGGGATACGCCTATGAATTCGTGTATAGCGTGATATCGTGATGGAGGTGATTAAATACAAGCCTGGTCTATACAGTGACTTCGATTGACGACTCTTCACCGAGTTAGTGCTGTTCATATTACCCAGATTTTCCTGTGACCAATTTACCGACCCCCGGAGGGATGGCGAACTTGATAGGCCTTGAGGGTGGGCGCCAACTGATTCGGCTTTGTTAACTACTGTGATATTTGAATATATCGTTTAAGATATAATTTATTGAATGAAGTCATTCATATGTGGATACCAAATAATCGATATTGTCATCCGAGATAGAAAAAACCAAATATTATTTAAACTACTTGAAATGTTTACCTATTCTTTCCATTCAGGACCTAGTAATTATATAATGCTCTATCAATTTACGCTAATCATTTATGATAGCAAATTGATAAGCGATAAAGTAATCTTTTCTTACTTTACATTCATTTGAAGCTATCGATTTGGTAGATCACTATTTTGTTTCATCAGCAATTTTATTAAATTCTCTGTTCTTTTATTCTTTTTTCTTTTATAAAATTCTTTTATTCTCTGTATATGTTAATTTAATGTAAACAAAAACAAACATGAATTGAAATAATTCACAAATTGCCTAAACATGTTTGTTAGCCGCTGACGTGTATTTGTCGGCTAATCGATATGTATGTTATGTCATAGACGTGCGCCGTTGAGGGAAGAAACACGACTTATTTTTCATCGATTCTCACCGTCCTCTTCTCTTCTCATATGTACTTGATTTTACATCCTAATATTTCACTAATTATATTTTACAATAGAATCGTCTAATTTCGTTTTTTCTTCTCTATTGTACACAAGATGTTTGTTTATTCTGTTATGTTGTGATGTTGTTGTTTACAACATTTAAAACACCAAAAATCTGTTTACATCTTAGATATGTAATCTTCCATTGAGAATTGTCAACATTAATTATTTGTTTCCTTTATTAAATAAAAATCATATAATATACGAAATCTGCAGTGTAATGTATTTACCTCATTGTGGAAAAATTTGAGAATTTTTCAAACGTTTTTTCTCAGCCAAACACTTCTCGTAACTCAAATCACCTCAAAATTACTATTTCCTGATCTTCCTCTTCAACAATCGAATATGAACGAAGTTGTAACGTAGCCATTTTTCTATGATTTTACTCCTTCCTCACCACACCCTCTTTCCTTCCACCCACAAAAAAAACCCCGGGGTGGTTTTGAGGATGTGTTTTCAATTTCAGTTTACCGTTTTTAAGAGTATAGTAGTGCTAATTGTAATAGATTGTTTCAAATCTCGCTATTTATATTTATTTATTTATTCATAATAAACAATAAATAGAACATATGGTTTATAATCCGAAATCTGTAAAAAAAAAAGTTTTCAGCAACCAAAAAGAAGAGCTGAATGAATATTTTGCATATTTAGTTTATTTAATTATACAAAACATGCTACCGTAAAAAATAAAGAAACGTGTTTTCCTTATTGATTGAGGGAGGTATCGACTCACTCACTACATGTCCTTTTAACCACTATGTTCATCTGTTATCACTAAGTTGTCACTTATTAGTTTAAATCAAACAAATGGAGAATAAGCATTGTTGATCTACTTGTGTACGAGAAATTTGCTGGTTTCAAAAGCTTTGACACGACTTTGGTTCCAACTGAATTCAACTCTTCTAAGCGATTTAAATACATTTTGTCGATGAAATTTCTTGTATCTTCTTGTTGTTATTTATCAACAATATGTAAATATGCAAACAATAAGTCACATCGTTGCAAATGTAGGTGCACAACTAGGAAACTGTTGCGTTTTTTTTTTCATTTAATTCAATTACGTCATGCTGAAAATTTCACACAGGAGTGCTAGAACATGTTTCCACCCGATTATTGATTTTTCCTCAACTTTTATAAATCGACATGGAATTACTTTTTATACATTGCAAATTATCTAATGTTTCCTGTACGATTTAATCGATATTCATATTGTAATATTTCATTGAATGAATGAATGATTGAATGATTGAATGAATGAATAAATGAATGATTGGTCTATCAAATATTTATTCCCTCATTATCATCACAATTGATGGCATTGATGGTTAAAGCACGTCAAATTGACAAGATGTTTATCTACAGCACGGTCACGAAGCAGTACTCGTCACGGTTACAACAGTGCTGGAGGTAATCATCGACGCAAATGAACAGAATACACAAAAAAAGCCGTTTATTTTTTATCTATACATTAAATGATAAGGCTAACCAGTTTTTTTTTTCTGTACTAAATTTCTCGCCTCAGTGATCTTTTTCAATCAATCATTTTGTTCTAAACTTTTTAATTGAAATAAAAATAACTTATCACCCTCATTTTTAAATTATACTGTGGTGAGAAACTTTTGTGAGTTTTCAATTCACCTCAATAGGAATAAATAAACAAAACCATTATTACCTATCATAGTGGATAAAGTTGATGAAATAACCAATCAATAAGATTACTATTTATCTCCAGTCTATATTGATCTACATCTTAAAAAATGCAATGATTTTTCATACTTGTTTTTTTCTCTGTCGCTAATTGTTTCCTGTAATTTCAAATGTAAAGAGGATGATGATAGGTCATACGAATAAATCAATAATATGTCGTTTGTAGTGGAAAAATGTGATGAATCAATATTTTTATCATTTTCACCTATCTGTATTATTGATGGAAATTTTTCAGCATTATTTTTTTCTTCTGAAGAGTGAGTAGTAAGTCGAAATTTGCTATATTTTTGCAAAAACCATGATTTATTGATTTATGTGTTAAGTGACCGACACAGAACGCAACATTTATCGATCCATCGGCATGTATGACGTCATCATTCTAAACGATAGTTATGACGTCATCATTAGTAAATAAAACTGTGGAAAACTGTTTAAACAAATGAAATGAATGGATGGAATTTAATTTAAACCTGAATTCTGTATGAGTAGCAGCAATTTAACGTGGTTAATAATAACTCTATTGAGTTTTAGCCTCATAAAAAAAGAGGAAAAAACAGATCCATTCAAATTTCGGACTGTCTTTTAACATTATTTTTATTCTAAGATCTAAGCTGACTACCTCTTCTGTAATTCCTCGTCTATTGAAATTTCAACTGTCATAAAATTACGTCGAAATTTTTTTTCCTTCCACAAATTATTCTCCATTTTTGTTTACAAGTGTGAGTTTCGTTTCGCGTTATGAGTGAGAGTGTTTCATTTTTTAATGAAGTAGTGTTGGCTTATTTTTAACTCATCCACTTATTTTTAACTATGGTGCAACTTTTTGGTATAACTTTGCTTCCGTTTCATAGTTAATGACTTATTGACAAAACTCGAAACCTCACGCAAGACTCGAATTCGAACCTCACCGATTAACTTTGTTCGTATTAAATAGTATCAATGAACAATAGAAATCATTGAACATTTTTGTAATGAATTAATGTGTCATTTCATCATATAATAGACGGTTTCTAAATGCTATGATAAGTTCAAATTCGCAAAACAACAAACAACAAAAAATAACAAACAAAATGAGGTATCGTTCGCGTTTGAGGACTTACCATTACCATTTCAATGATACAATATGAATTTGATAAAGTGATACGTATTGAGTCATTCAATAAATGACATATAATCGAACGTAGAGAATTTATACCTCAGAGTATACAGCAATTCACTCATAGATCGAGGTAAATTTTATATCTTTCGATAGATTTTTACTACTTATTTGAACGAAAAAAAGATCAATATTGATTATTTCCTGAAGAGAATAATGATGAATAAACTGTTCAATGAATTCGACATATGGTTGGAATCAAGGCAAAGAAAAAATTGAATGATTATATTAACATTCATCATTCTGTTTATACGATCAGATCCATATAGGTGAGCGATCGGATATTTTTCTTCTGTCTATATTTCGAAATTTCCCTCATCGTTAGTTTTAGTGATTTATTTACCATCGAGAAATCATACAGTAAACTAATAGACTCACTTGAACTCAACTAGTTCTTATTAGTCTGAAGTTCAGAATCCAAAGTTCGATAGGAAATCATTTCAACAAATATTATGGCGATGACGTCATAAAAGTTCACATAATTTATCGAAATATAAATTTACATGATTTCTTTCGTCACACGAGTGTTTTTTATTTAACTCGTTTACAATTACGTGAATTGTTAATGTATGGATTACTTCTTAAAAATTGCTGGTATTGTAATTTCTCTAAAGCTTTCCATATCTAGACAATTCTTGAGACGTTTCAGAATATCGATTATTTCTACGAAATGATCGAATCGATAGAAGTGGGCCAACTTAAATTTCATAATCCTTCTAAACCGTCAACAAACAAACAATGGTCTATAGTATTGTATATGTGTTATCTCTGTGTGTGGTATTTGTAAGGATAGCTATTTGAGGCATAACCGTTTGAGTTATCATTGTGTTTGAACAGTCACATAGTATTTGATCGATTGGTTACAGTCACTCCCTCTCCATCTGTCGTAGGAGTCACGATCGTTGTAAAGGAGGCTCGTAAGCATGCTTACAACTTTTCCTTTTTCCAAAACAGTGTAACTAACGATTGTTTGTGATTACCTTCGAAACCTCATCGTTATCATAACACGTTTATCAAATATAAGCAATCAGTAGAGTTACTGTACAGTTTAGTAAAACGAAATAATTTCAAGCTTTCTAATAACTGAACTTCATGATAACGGAATAACCATCATCGACTTAAGTGACGCCAGAAGGAAACGAACGTTCGACTGTTGTGGTCCGCACTACGTGTGACGACGGACCATCCAAGTAACCAATTAAGTAAGTAAGCAAATATTAACCGATCTTCAGCTTAACGTTCTAAGTTGATTGCTCATTCGATGACCGTTTCGTTGTCATGTTTACTAATTAATTAAGTACTTTCTTAATTCTAAAAACAAAAACGCTTGCAGTTCATCGTTTCAGCAACATAGCATATGATCAAAAAAAGAAAAATCCATCATTACCGTATTATTTTCATCGAGTTCGCCAATGTGCTTCAATTGAAATGCAATCATCTCGTGATATAATTGATAGCTTTTTCTCAGCACTGAAGTACAAGTTAATCAGTTGACATGATTAACTGTAATAGAAACTCGCATATGACCACGAGGTAGTTGTTCATTTTTTTTCGTTCACTAAAATCAATAATTCGAAACGGAGCGTACATTTGATTTCCATCATGGTATTACTGAATAATATCGAAAGAATTTCTTAACGATCAAAAATTAATGACACATTCATTTGGATTACAAAATACCTCAGCCTCAGAGATGAAATCGTCTCTTACGTCATATGTTAGCCATGTAGAGGAATTAAATACTGTAGAAGTTTGTTGCAGTAGAAGATTTAAATTAATCATCAATCGCTACAGTAATCCAAATCACGCTTCAATTACGTCATTAAATGTTTCACTGATTTTAATCATATGATTCATTTCAATTTGTATAATTATGATGAATAACATCAGAATTTACGTCAAATCATTTAACAACGTTTAAATCGATCAGATAAACAAACACTTCATATTTGTCTATTTAAAAGTTGAGGAGTTCTAAGGGAATGAATTGTGGAACGTTGAATAACTCATAGTATTTGACTATCTGAAGTATTGATTCGTATTTTTTAAAGTTCTATTCATATTTTATTTTATTGATTTTGAGAAATGGGAATAATGTGTTACAGTATCTAGTAAAATATTCTGTTGTTATAGCCTAACAACCTTTTGGTTGTAATCGACGTCCATTAGCAATTTTTCAAATGATAGAAAAAGTAATAAACATAAATCATCTACTTATCACATCAACCATTAACAGTCATCCGGTCCTCGTCGTTTTTTTTTTTCCAATGCTTGTTGAATTTCACCAGTCAGCTGTCGCTGCTCTCGTGTAGTCGGCGTTGTTCAACAAGTAATCGTTTCTTTCTCTGTACCCTATACACTTTCATCATATATATCGCCACACTATAATTTTTTTTCGTTACGTGCCTCTAACTCGACAACACACTTTCGGTGATTTTCGTTCCTGCGCATCTTTTCCTCTCGTCGCCGCTTGTCATTCCATCGATTGGAGTCGTATTATGGAACCTCCGCTCTTTCAATTCTTTTCGTGTGAAATTCATTTTCTACTTGTTTAGTTGTTTCGAATACGATTTGAAATGTCGAAGATACAAGGTGATCATCTACTGTAATTATTCAATATATTTGCACTATTCACTATGCAGATGCCGTTGTGAGTCACGTGAACCACAGCACAACACTCATTAAATACCTCCTATTAGCCATCATGGGTGCTTTCCTTCTTCTTACGTTTAAAGTTACATGATAACAATCTCGTTTTGTCACATTGTACAGTCGCATTGATGTAAATCGGGAGGGTATTTCACTTAGCGATTACATTTTTCCGCCTTTACATTTACGTAGAAGGCACTACTCCTTTGAATACTAATTTCGAAATTTATTTCAACTCTGATAATTTTAACGGTCTTTGCGTATCCTTTCATCAAGTTTCAATCAATATTGGTATGATTTTCAATCAATATCGATGATTCGGAATATGAGCGATTTGGTGATGTGAATTCTTATTCGTCTTTATGATTTCCTCTTCCACATAACTCGGACACTGATAACTTCTTTGATCGCACCTATCTTATTCATATTGGAAAGAACACAATCTAGTTCTTAACATTTCTAATTCTATATGTGTTTTCATTTTCTAAATCCATGACGTGATAATAGTATTGATTTTTTCTATCAGCTTGGCTAAAGGTACTTTGAAAAAAACGTTTTGATAGTAATGGTTATTCAACATTCTGGAGCAATGAAATCGATAAATTTTGATAGAATTTGCCTGTATGTATCTTGATCATCCTTCTGATCGTTAAGGTAATATCCTTAACCATTGAGGTTATTTATATGGCTTCTGAGTGTATGTGAGGCGTTTCCAGCTTATTGATTCAAATCATCTTCGCACTATCCCAATAGCACTCATCATATAGCTAATCAATATTAAGTTTTCGTTCTCAATTGTATTTTGTTTTTTATAACACCTTCTACAATGAAAGTTAACATGGACCTTCTAAAATTTCATTAGGAAGGCTTCTAAGTAAACTCGTTATCTCTTAAATCCTTTGGTGAGGTAAGCAAGAAATGAGTCATTGATCGAGTTCTTTGGACGTCATTCTAAATTCTTGCCTAAATTTTACTCAATTATTTTTCGATAATTTGATGCATTGAATTCGCATTTTACTAGCAATCAAATCTAATTCTTCTTTAATTCGAATAATTTCCACGGTAATTATCCTAGTCCAGATCGATCAACAGCAAAAGAAAAGTATAGTAATCGATCTTATACTTTATCAGTATTTATAAAAGACTATTAGCATATTGTTATACACTAATCTCCTCATGTTTCACAATGGACTCACTCCATGTGGTATTATCAAACACTGTACCTCAGTGAGTCTTATAACCTGTTCTTGTCTGTTAATGCTCACTCAATCTTTAGACTTCAATTATTTTTATAAATAGAGACCGAAACTTATTAGATGTATGTATGTGCTGTAAGAGGCCGAAGTACTAGCGTTGCTTCTCTCACTTAAAGCTTTTTCCTCATGATTTTTTCAAGTTGGTTTTTAACTTAGTAAACGCGCTGTAATTGTCTTTTACTTTTTGTCTACTAGTTACTACCACTGCTAATATCGTCGCTATTAACTAAACAGTAAATAGTAAATGTTGAACGAGCAATCGATTTATGAGTATTATGTTAAGCTCGTATTGAGTGACATCACCTCAGCTTTTCTTAGCAATCTCAAGGCGGTATTGTTGTATTTCATTTTATGACTCCACCACATATTTACAGTATTTATCATGTGTTTCAATTTGCTAATTTTGTAGGATTATGGGATTTGAATTGCATGTTTTAATGCCATTTACATAAATGATTCATTTGTGTATAGGATGGAATATAGGAAATATTTAATTCTTTTTATTTTCTGACTCGCTTACCGTACATCTAATGATTATTTTCTTCTAGTATGTGTTTACTATTTATTGATTTATGATCGCATAAGGAAATATTAATCACCCCTCTATTATTATTTGTATCGGTCTGTTGTCTTCATTTATTGTGTGCTATTCATCCTCAATACTTCCATACTCATTTTTCTTTTTACTCGTTCATTTCAAATAGTTTTCTTCTTCCCATCATACCTTTTTAATCCTACTGTCTCGTCTGTTTATCACTCATTTGTGTTACTTTCTTCTTGTATGCGTTTACTATTTATTGATTTGTATGTATCGATACTACTAAGTAATTTATGTAAGTAGGTGTTGCTGTTAGTGCATTTAAGACGTCATGTTTTAGTATCATGATGATGGTGTTGTACATCATCAGTTGACCTCTTAGTATTTTTCAATTGTTTTGAAGAATTAATTGTATATAAGAATCGTGACATTATTGATACCTAAGAAGATTGAAAATATAGATATTTTCAATCATAGAAACAACGAACAGTTGTGAACCTCAAAATTTGAATATTTGATTGGATTTTATGCTAAATGAAATTTCGTTCAATAACGTTCACATAATGATGTAAAGCTCGTAAATTCGCCCGCTTCGCTTGGGATTAATGCTTATATAAAAACAGGTGGAATGGTCGCCTCGCCTAGCCGCCGTTTCGAATGAGGTAATCAGAATGATGAGTTTTGTAATGTAAAATTTGAGGATATATTATCATGTATCTATGTGATATTAGAAAATGATAGACTACGTGATAAGATTTGGATATAATTACTCCTGTTGTTTTTGTCAAAGATGAGTTCAATATATCGCAAGTGACGTTACGTTGTAGTGTTGTTGACCATTAGACGGCGGTGAGTGTGTTTTCTCATCTTAGCCATTGAGGGTCACTTCTTCCTGTTACTATATTGAAGTTTCTGGGAAAAAAACTTTAAGTAGTGTTCGTTGAAGTTTGTTCAACAATCTGGTGTATGTACTGGTTTTTCGTTAAAGGGTATTTTTTCTCTAACAGTCACACCTCTTAAAAGAGATACTCTTTCATCAGACGACTTTTCACCAAGTGACTTAACGAAAAATATTGTGCTTATAAGTTTGAACTGAGATTTCTATTTAGGTTTCCTCTATTCATCGTTTGATGTTGATCAAACAATTTTATTAAGATGAATAGATGGGGTTCGATCCATATATATGCACGATTTCATTTAAGTAATCATGGTTTCGCGATTTTATCAAGATCATTAACTATTTTCGTAAATGTATAGACGAAATAAAAACTAGAGTATAAAGTCATATATATGGTTTAACAATCACGTACACAGTTTGCACTTCTCTAATTGCACTCTATGTGGAGTGAACTCCTGAGTTCGAAAGCAACTGCTATGCACCTTGATCAGTTGTCGATTTGTGACACGTGATTATTGCATAATGCACTAAAACACATGATGTGTCATATAAAATCTCGTATGTCATCATATTAGAGCCAAATGTATCCGTAGTTATGTAGAAGTTCTAGGAAGTTGTCTAGAATTTCAAATTTTTTCTAGAATGACGCTATTGTTTTCTATCATGTTGTCATTGTTGTTTGTTTACTCGTAAAATCAACTCGATATGTTTTGTTATGTGACATATTAACACCGTTGAAAGTTTGATCGAATGTGCGACTTTTGCCTACACAGTTCAATGTATTATCACTGTGCTTTGCACTGAGAACTGTGTATTCTTGATATCTGTCTATGTTTATCTGTTTAAAATGATTCAGTTTCTCAAATATTGGATATGGAGAAGAAGTTGCTGTAGAAATAAACATCATCATTTTTCTTGACGCTGTCAACACTTTCTGCATTGATAGATTTTCTTACAGCTATATCTTATCACTTCGTTTCTCTCGTGATATTCACAATTTTTATCAATTCATCATGGAACGATTATGTTTCAGGCATATGACGGCAGGGGAAGACGTGGCGTTGTCCGCGCCGTCGTTAAGAGATCTCTCGGCTGGTGTTCTTTGCACTAAAACACAACTACAGGTCATTTTTTAGTTTTTTTTTTCGAAAACATTGTGTCTTACAGACAATTATTACAGTGGTGTTACTTTATAGGTACTAGTTATGAAAATGTATTCTCTTTTCAGGATGTGGTGTTAAAAATGCATCTTCCATTACCTGTGAGCCATTCTCTGTTCGATAAGAAAAGGGAGGAATGGCAACGTTCGGTATGTCGCGCGCTTTAACTAGATTTGTTGGGAAACGTGATGATATTGTGATGGTTTGAAGGTTAACGTCGGAGTTAGTCTTGCATAATCAAATTGACATAACTCGATTACAAAAAATTACAAATTAGAATTAAAGCTCGTGTCCTCTACATATTTTTACTAATGAGTAACAAAGTTTTAGCTGTAATTGTAGCTGCTGCGTACACTCCCGTCCTACTTCCACCGAACGACCCAACGACGATAATCCCCCCCCTCGCCCCA
>KN716594.1:94598-126862 GCA_000816705.1 Dictyocaulus viviparus
CCCCCCCCCCCCCCCCCCCCCCCCCCACCCCCACCCCCACTTCCGCAATCACCAACACCACCATCAACACCATCATATTCGCAACTATTGACCATCGTATTATGAACTTTACTGATCGTCCTCATAACTCATATGACTCATCAACGTTTACATATTCTTTGAACTACACTGTGTTTTTTTTTCTTTTCAACTACAGTTTCATCGTATTCCAGTCGTCTAATCAATTGTATTTTTATAAAATTATTCGATATTATTTTTGTAACAACGATTATCGGTTTTTCGTTGAGATTCTTTTCGAGTTATGCAAAATTTCGTCACTCAAATGCTGAATATTCTGTCGTTAATGAATTGATGATTTGATATGAGGGAAAACAACTCCTCTTAGAATGAAAAGATGTTTGGAAATTTATTTTTTCTTTTTGTTGCCATTTTTCGATACACAAAAAGAATTTTCTGTCTATGAGTGATTCATGCTGAGTCTCAAAGTGCTGTTAAGACTGAGGAAAAAAAAAATCTACAGTAATTTTTGATCATATTAAATAAAACCTAACGATTTTTTTCCATAGATAGAAACTATATGAGATCGTTTTTGCACGGATAAAATATTTTTATTCGAAGAAAAAAATATCGTAAAAAAAAAACTATCAGTACTTTATTTTTTTCGATTTCTTGAAAATTGAGGTCAAAATTGAAAAAAAACGGAGGTAATTGTAGTACAGCATGTGGAAACTCGTTCAATACAGGCCTGACATTGAAACTCAAAACGTTGAGGAAGACTTTTTTTCTATTCATATGATTTTTTCTAGCAATTATGGTTAAAAAATTGCTTAAAAATGAAGCTTATAAGCTTTAATTGCTTATAAATGAAGCTTAAAAGCTTTAACATATAAGTTTTTTTTCTTTTTGTTCTAAAATGAAAGCATTCAATATGTAATTTGACAAAAAAAAAGATAGAAAGAAAACATTTGGAAGAGTTTTCTGTAAAATAAGGTGATGGACGAAAGGAAGAAATCGATAAAGAGGTAGATGTTCGGAGAAAAAAATGAGGCAAAGTGATGAGAGTTAGCGAAAAGAACGACGAAATGATGTCGTCAGTGGTAAGAAAGAAAAAAACGTAATACTTCTTGCGGACATTTTTGCTACCGTATTTTTGACATTTTCGGACAATAGTGAAAACGGAGAGAAATTTCGTCGTTTCTTGAAAACAATAGAAATATATCGAATCGAACAATACAAACAAAACGCTGATTATGTGGGTTCCGAAACGATCATGACACTCACGTTACTGTTACTGACGACTACATCAACACACTACACGTTTTTTTTTCAACCTCAATTATACCTCCAATGTCGTGAACTTCTGAAATTAACTGCTATAGCCTTACGAAACTAATACTTTACCTCATCAACAATATGTAGTTGTTATAAGTAGATGAGGTAAATAGGTAGGTGGTAGGTAGAAGTGAGTGAAAGGCAGCAAATCTGTGTTAAGAATACATCACATCATTATAAGCTTTATGTAAATCATAAATACTTCCATTGTTGTCAATTGTAGATGTTCATCTGTTCGATTTTATCATTCATTCACTGTTTGTTATCACTTATCAGATATGAGATTTTCAGATATGACGTCATTACTTGGAGGTAATAGTATACTCCATATAGCAAATCGATTAGGAGGTATCAAAAAAGAGATGCCTACTGAAGGTTATTGAGGTTTTCTTTTTAGTTTTTCGTGTACATAGTGGTCGGGGTAGATTTCGTTTTCGAACGATATTGTAACAACGTTATTGAGAATTAGAAAAAAAATCTTACAAATGAATAATTTTAATTACATAGAAAAAAAAATAAACTGATAGATTTTATAAGTCACACCTCGTTATAACGATGATCATAAAATTTGGTTTAATTGTAATATCAAGAAGATTTTAGTGTCGTTGCAAGTTTTCCACGGGAGTTTTTTTTTTTTGTTCCTCATCTCTCAGAAAATTTCCACTCATCAACATGAAAGTAATAAATTATTAAAATTAGGCCTCTTATATGCAACTGAGCGTTTTCGAGGAACAAATGAGAAAAAAAAACGATATATTTTCGAAAAAAAAATCGATATTAAATCGATATTTTGTTCGGGCCAAGTTTTTGTTGAACACTTAAAAATATTTACATATTTGATAAATGACAAGTCATAAGTTATCTAGTGAAAGAGGAAAAAAAAACACTATGAGGAAACAGAAGCACATAAGAAATCTAACTACAAAACGAAGCAAATATGTTTGGTTTAATGCGAAAGTATGGAATCGAATAGTGAGTTATATGTCCCTGGTTCGATCCCTGTTAGTGCAGTAATACGTAACATCGTTGAGGATTTGAATTTAATCAGCTATTTTATACAAATATTGATTTGACTCTTTACATTATTTTTTATTAATTTTATTGCATTTTAAAATTAATTTTATTATTATTTGTATAATAAATATCTATTCAAATGTATGATTAATAGAAATTTTCTCTTAGGTACTGACATTTTTTTTTTGCTAGAAGATTACGGTAAGTGAATTTTTGGGAGCGATAATAGGGTGGACGCGGTCCATATAATTACAAATAGAGCACGATTTTTTCACGTCCTATAATATAAGATGAATTTTATAACGTTATAATATAATTGTAAAGGGATTAATATAGAAAAAAAAGCGCAATTAAAATGTTTTAGATCTATTTTTTTTTGAATTTTATGTATTATTTTGTGAATCGCTATTTTTTTTTCTCCGTTCATTTCTTAAAAGCAGTATTATTTTCTTTTTTTTTATTTTTTAAAACACTATTATTTTATATTTTACTATTAATTTTGTTAATGAAAATAAAAGCTGATTACATTGAGGGATATTGCACTTTCCTTATAATCTATAATAATCTCTGTTTAATATATTCCCTCTTTGATGATGATGAAATGTTCTTTTAGTGATTAGTCATTACTCTTTTTTTTTCCCTCATATTTTTCAACGTTATAAACTTTACCTCAAAAATTTTCTCACCTCAGTATTGCTATAATATCTTTTCCCGAGACTCATTACTGTTATTTATTTCTAATTTTATAACGAATAATAAGCAATATTTACAAATTTCTTACAATATAATATTTCAGATTTGTACAAAAGATTTCAATAATGAATGTAATTAATAGATCAATACAACAATCAATAATCATAAGTAATATCTAGCTGATATAATAAGGTAAATAGACAATTTTATGAGATCTTCAAAAATTCTCTATTAACATTACCTGATAAAGACGAATAGGATCGTTTAAACTCAAAATCGAGGTTCAGATTCCGAAGGTACACCATCACCAACATCACCGATTGGTGTGCGAGAAGTGACACCAATATCTGATACGATAGGATTTTCTGAAATCACTGCAAACGAAAATCCACCACTATCGTCTCTATCGATGCCTCCACTACCGCCTCCATCTAGTGACGTGTCCAATATGGTTATGTCACTTTTCAAGGACAAGGATACTGTGAGTCAAAACTGTTCATTGTTTTTCTCACTCGAAATTTAAATGTTAACGAACGGTTCAACTATTATAAGAATAGAGGATCAATATTGATGCTATTTTTACGGAATACGAAATGTAGCACAAAATCGCCTCATAATATCGCTATGATTAAATAGCGAATGATCTACGTAGACACTTTAGTCAAATCACTTTTTATCAGATTAAATCTCTTTATCTCCTCAATTTTTTTCTGGAATCTCTAAAAGACGAAAGGCTGAGCCTTCATGGTCGAAGATTTGAACCGCTGTTTCAATGAAAAGCCTCCTACCTCCTCTACGCTATACGACCCTATTCAGCTACAGAAGTGAAAACTCTTCTTCATTTCTACTGATCTCTGATATTCTGATAACAGTTGTAGGAAATGGGTTACGTAGCGTATAGTTTTCAATTGCCGTAGCGCTACGTATTTCGGGTTATTTTCATACGATTTGTAATTTACGCCCGAATACATAAAATACAGTTAAAATTATGCTAATACTCTAATCAGCTTCATAATAATTGAGGCTAATAAGTTATTATAGAAAACAAATATGTGTTTACTTACCTCCACTATGAGTCACAATCATGTCGAATGTGTATCGTATTTAAAACATGTAGTCCTAAATTCTAGTTAACTTGATGATTTACCCTCATTCTTTATAATGAAAATGAGGATTCAGTTCCCTAGTGGTGATAAAACATTCATGCAGGTATGTTAATGTTAATCGTTATCGATATTCATTTCATTATTGACAAACTATACACATTAACATTTTATGAAGCGCGTATTATACCTCCATTGTGAGTTATCGTTTGTGAGTTAATGAGAGTCTATAAGAGGATATGAGTATATTGTTTTCATCTTTCTAATATCTTCATAGATGACTAATAGTTGGTATTCGTGGAACATTTTTATTGTACTTGTACAAAAATAATGCAAGTAATAACAGCAGCACTAGTAATACAGTAGTACAAGAATAAAGAGCAGTTCAATAGCAATATTAGTACTGGTAATAGTACTGCTAGTAGTACTAGTTTTACTAGTAATACAAAAACCCGATATGAAATTTTTGTAGTAGTATTTCAGTTGAGATTGGAAAGAAGAAAAAAAAACATTTTTCTTCTACATGAACGATTTCATGTGTTATTCAGAAAACCGGTTAATTCAAAACTTGATTTTCAGTGTTAGATTTTTTTATTTACAATTTATACGAAAAAAAAAAACTCAAACAATCATTAAGCCGTAAATAAAATTCACTATCGTATAGCTAGTAGAGAATGAGGATGATGAATGAAAATTTTTTAACAATTCTGAGTTTTTTCCTCATCCTTAGAATGCTTCTATTTTTTCTTCTGTAGTGACATGAGCTTGAGATAAGCTTCGGCTTTGATCGATACCTGTGGCGGGATGCGCCTACGCATTTGTGTCCAACGTGACATTGTGGAGGTGATGCATGCAAGCCTTGTCTATACAGTCACTTGAGTTGACCATTCCTCAACAAATCAGTGCGAGTTATCATACTCAAATCCCTCTAGTACACCGATTTACCGAACCCGTAGAGATAGCGGGCACAGAGGACCTAGGGGACGGCTGCGAACTAATTCGGTCCTGTGTGTCGTTGTCGCACCACCACTACTGCGCCATTGATCCCCTTAAAGTGATATATACTAATTAAAATATTTGCATACTTTATATTTTCAATACTGTATGTGGAAACATAAAAAATACAAAAAATATGAAATGAAAAACTCGAAATCATAATTGATGCGATCAATTCTATCCGTACATCTTCGTAATTTTAGTTCACGACGTCACCGTCAACATCAGAATCGGCTGCCTGTGGAGGTAGTGATGGAGTCGATCCGTCAGCACTCATCTCAACTCATATTGATTTAAATTCAACAATCTCACATATCCAACAACAAATCAATGCAGCTCAAACGCAAAATATTCAAAGCGATGTCAAAGGTACTGTAGTTTTTTTTGGATAAACAAAAACTATAAACGTCAATAAAATTAAGAGTTTCATAGAAGTCGTTTCCATACAGTTCCATATGCGTGTAGTCAAGTAGATCAAAATTTACTCCTTCATAGTTGTCTGTTTATTTTTTGGTCAACTACAACAAGTTGTGTTGATTTGTGGCTCTGCGGCTTATATCCCAAGTATACTGGGCTAATCACAAGATCCAGAGATTTACGTGGGCTTCGAACCCTCAAATCTTGGATTACCGGTCTCGTGTGCTGCTGATTACCCAATTGAGGTCACTAATTAACTTGATCACTCAATGCATGAAATCACAAGTTGTGTCCCTTTTGCAGATTAGAAAGTCCCATGAACTATATTGAGGAATAAAAGGCTCCCACTTTTATAGCTGATGAGTTGCATGGGAGGCGTAGTGCAGTCATAGAAGATGGCTGAACCGTTACGCGGGATTTTGTCTGAGTTTGATTGAACTCATCTCTTGACAAATAAACTTCTCGTCAGTCGTAAATCGATAAGTTGATAACAGGATCATTTGGGACGACGAGGAGGTCCTGATTTGATAGAGCTTCACCAAAACAAGTACTTCGGGGAAGTTTCAGTCATATTCACAATTCCTGATCAAGCTGAATGCATGGAATTGCAATCAGAATACATTCCAGAAGAATTGCTCCGTGCTAGAAGCGTTTTTTCGATTTTTCATCTTTTTCCACAGAGACTGTTAGTCAGCAGTGATTTTTAAGCACCATTTCTTAACTAAAATTACTCCGATATTATACAAATTATATTTTGATCATGCAATCATGTGATCTGAGATCCGTTTACCTCAAACGATCCCAACAAATAGGAGGAAAATGCCATATTCGATCAAGAAAGGTCTATTCATTCCAAAAGTTCGATCATAATGTTAAACACGTGGAATAGTGCTGAAATAATCCTTACGAAGAGGATTCGAGGAATCAATTCAACAGCTTACTCAAAAACAAATATACTTAATATTACCTCAAGTTATATAAAATATGTGGATAGTGTATTGAGTCAAGCAGACGGATGGCTAATTGACCAAAATCTCTCAACAAGGAGTTATCTTCTTCGAGACCTCACCAGAAGAATTTCGTCTAAGTGTTATTTTCAAGGCTTTCAAAAATTGATTCACTAAATTTGTACAGTTTTTTTCTTTAATGAATTAGTGATAAGAAAAAATAAACGAGAAAAACGAACGATTGTTTCGATATTCATCGATCGGTATTGAAAAAGTTTAATGAGTTATTAAATCAATTGATAGACGATTTTTAGTGAGTTCCATTCGACTTTTTACCTCAATTAAGAGTTTTAATGAGGGTTATCGATTGAAAGGCTACTAGTTGGTTATATCGTTTGAACTCGTTCAATTCATATTGACAAATTGTTTTTTTTTTTTGACTTTCTAATTAGAAATTCTTTACTGAAAGATATCAAACATCGTATCACTACGTTTCTTCACCTCAACAGGCCAAGAATGTATCTTGACGTCGATTTTTTTTCCTCTCTCTCTTTCTCTTTTCAAATGCCATAGAAAGTTTAAAAACTGAACAGTTGATTTTTTTGCTCTTTATATAAAAATTTATTAAAAGGATTTCAAAAATACAATATTATTCTAAGCCGATTCGTTCACGAAATCATTTCATAGTTAACTTGTACGAAATTCTTTAAGTATGCGAAAAATTATCCTCAGTTAAAACGGTTCCTCGGCCTAAGAGGGCGAAAAAAAACAGTGACTCAAATACAACAATATTTTGTTTTTCCTCTTCTAGAAAACGTCTTTCCATTGTTGTTGTTGTTGTTGTTGTTTGTTGTTTGTTGTTTTGATTCGATAATTATCATACAGTATGAGATAGTGATTTTTTTCTATTTTCATCAAAATAAACAGCAGCTGCAAAAAAAAGAAGTGATAACATTTTTTAAGCTCATAAAATGTATGCAAAATATGCGCCGTAGAGAGAAGGAAAAAAAAAAAGAGTTTGTCCACAAAAAAAAAAACGATATCGATCCTCCTCATTGATTCGTAACAGTTCAAGTGTTTACGATTTACTGAAGCCATTTTATGTGTTTCGAATTTTATTTGTAAACATACCTCATTATTGATTTATTATTTCCTCATTTACTGAGAAGATTTAGTCAACTCCTATTGGGTGTTGCCTTGTTGTGGTTTTTTTTCTTCCACTCCTAAACAGCTTTCCGACTACGGAATTTTGTTAAATTGAAATTCCGTCGTAGGGCGTCCTTCACCTTTCCGTCCGTCACTGCAGCCTTCGTACATTTTGATATAATTTTTTTTGTTTGACTCTGAAAAAAAAAAACAACCCTCAAACTTTATGAATTACTCAAAATTCACTGTCGTGTGAGACGAATTCATTATCGATTAGTTTCGGAACCCTTTTCTTTTCGAGTGCTTTTCGAGCCTCATTGAGTCTCACTATAATTTTCATTACATTAATATGTTTTTTCATAACTTTTCTATTTGAGTGATATTTTTTTGAGGTTTTTCTTTTGGTAAAACCTCATAACTGTTTAGTACTCTGAACAAAAAAAAAAAAGAAAAAAAAAGAACGTAAAAAGAAAATGTTATAGAAATGTGGTACGCATTTTGTAGCACACCAGAAAAGCTTGTCGAGTAGAAATGAACGCATGCATTGATTTCAATGCATGGCTTAACTTTATCGCATAGAAATCGTACAGATTCAGCTTCGGCGGGAATTGAATTGATATCGAAAAGAAAAGAGAACTTCTGACAGAAAGAACAAAATCCGTTACATATTATTTCACACGAAAAAATGTTCTTCAAAACCAAAGACAGTGAAAAAAAGATTTTCCTCAAAGGTACCTCCTCATAAAAATACTTTCAAGTTTATATTCAGAAGTTCAAAATATTGTATTAACCACATTCGCTTCTGGATAGAAGGTAGTGATAATATTTACCTACCAGATAAACCTCAACAAAGAGTGTTAAGTTATTTATATATTATATATTTATTATAGATTTCTTGCCTGGTTATTCACCTTGGATGAGAAACGCTGGAAGAAAGAAATCACATCCAGTTTGGGAGTTTTTCAAGGATCTCAAAGATACAAGTGAGTTTTGAGAAGTGTTTTGAACGTCTACGAGTTTATTTTCCTCAAAATATTCTCATATGCATATGAAACAAGCTCTACAGGATTAATTTGACGTGTCAGAACAATAGTATTTCTATAGCGAATGGATTTGATGGCTTTGAAAATTGAGTGCTTATGACATAGTGATAATTTCGATGACCACAGTCAAAATGGCAAAATCTAGAAGACGTTTCGTTTTTTGACTAGAACATAAAGCACAACGTCGATTATGTACGATTAAAAGAGGAAAGTCGGAGGAAACGCGCTATATCATTCACCTAGAAGATACAGCACTACCTCCATTGGAGGCTACGAGTTCCAACATTCGCTTAGAATTCATAAATAGTTTCTGAAGTACTAAAATAAATGTGCTTTTAAGGTCGATGAGAGATGTGATGATATTTTCAAGGTATATTCTGTGCAACTAAACCGCCATGAAACTAAGGTCCATTAGGTTTTAAGCTGGGGAAATTTGAAAGGGTAGGATTTTTCTTCTCAAATACCAATAACTGGATTGACGTCATGAGTGAGGAATTGCTCAGATGTACTCAGAACCAGTAACGATTGAGTAATTTTACTTAGTGTATGAAACCATGAGTCCTCTACCCTCTTTTGTACATGTCAGTTCAAATCTTTGTGTCAAATTTTAATATGAAAAGCATGGAAAAGGAAAAAAAAATCACTGTAACAATTATTTATGATAAATGGCAGTGTCCTCATTCGTTGATCAAATACATATCAGAATAAACTTAAAAAAAAACAACCTCAAATTATGCAGCTAGTTAGATTCACTTAAAAGTTTTCTGACGTATGATGTTTGTCGTATGCAATTTTGAACCATTTTATTTCAAAATTTAAGTGGTCCTTTACGAGAATTGCTAATGCTGGTGTTGATGTAGTATTTGATTGACGTATTGCTATTCGGATAGAATTTCCACTAGAAAGCAACAAATTTGTTGTTACAACATTCCATGTTGCCTCCACAAGCAATCCATGATACTTCTGGATCACAGAAGAATGATGATCGATCATTGTGTGATTAGTTAGAACCTTGTTGTCGTATGAGGTTGTGTCCAACTGAACTTCTTCATGGAATAGTCGACCTCCTCAAGTTGTATGACTTGTCTGATAATAACTTTTTGTACTAATCATAGTCATAGACTGGTATTCAGAAAAACTTCACCTCTATGATTTGATAAACAATCGATAGGAAAAGAATGGTCCGCTTTGTTTTTGTTTACTCTTCAGGAATATTTCTAGTAATCCTGAAAAGTCTGGAACATTTTCACATAAAATTACGATTTTTTGTATCTGTATCATTATTTTTCTTAGACACACGAATTATCCATTACAATAGGAAGTAAAAGAAAGATTTGTGAAGGAACTAACGAGAAAACTTTCGTCAGTTTTTCAGTAATGTTTTTCTACAGTAATATTCTTTCTCAACGACCGAGAGTAAGTGGCTTATAAAAATACGTTTGATAATTTATTCAGTTTGAGTGATGAGGAAAAAACGCAGTTCATAACATTTCGACTGAGAAAGTAAGCTTGAATTATCGTAAACATTGTAGAGAGCTTATAATTTGATTCTTATATTCTAACGTTTCTTTTTCTTCTGCTCAAAATCGTAAAGAGATTCGATATAGTTAACGTTCTCATGAAGAGAAAAAAAAAACTACTGGAATTGGTAAAGAGGTTCTTGAGCGAAGCAGAACAACAACGACAACGAAACAGGTCAGCCGAACAATTGTGGCGGATAAATTAACCATTAAACGACTTATACAACAGCATTTTGCATAATTATAGCTGATGCGACAAAAATTGGGATGTTAGTTTTTTCCTTATAATATCGACATTAAGGAAAATACAAGGACTAGTTTTTTTTCTTTCTTTAATGAAGTAATGCGTTCACCATTTCATGGATTGAGGAAAATTTTCCTTAGTCACTTCTAGAAAAACACGTATGATAGATTGATCAGGTGATATGTGAAAACGTTTGATTTATTGCATCTTCTGAACTCATTTCAATTCATTAACAGATCGAATATCTGTGGTTGCGAGTTCGAGTCCCCATCGCGGCACCAAGTTTTGCTATTAACACAGTCGTTATCGTTACGAATATCAGAACATCACTATAACCTATCATAATTGATTGAAAATAAAAATACGATATAAAACGAAAACGATTTATTATGTATTAGAAAAATACTGTAGAATAACGAAATTATTAGAAAAATAAGAGAAAGAAAAAAAAACCGGTCTTTCATACATCCGGTTAATTTGGTATGTCGACAAACAACGAAACGCATCCGTTTGTTGTTGTTGTGTGATGGTATTTTTGTTCGTTCAAGGTGGTTTTTCTTCTTTATGATTAACGCGAAGTGAAAATAATGTTGGTACATTAGTTGTCTTCGTTTCGGGACCAATCTCTACTAGTGTTTTTCCTTGAATAGACGTTGATCGTTTCGTATGGCCATGAAGACGTGACCATCCAATCAATGATGCTCTTATTTTCGATGTTCAATTTCGGAATAATTGTTCGAATACGTTCGAGAATCGTCATCCTTCATATCGACAGGAAACGATGTAAAGAGCCCATATGGTAAAGCAATAAAAGCTGCTCTAATCAAAGAAAAAAAAACTGATTAGTTGGGGATGATATCACTTGGAAACGTTCTTGATATTACTGTATCACTTTCATTTACTACAAGTTAATGACTTGGGTTTTTTTTTTAGATTCGTCTGATGCTATGCGTTTGAATAATTCCCCATGGTGTAGCGGTGTAGAACGTCTACAAGGTGATACTACCACCATAACAGATTCTCACCCAAATGGATTAACTAAAGGTCCGTTTTAATAATTTAATCAAGCAGTGCTGACTTGAATGGTTTTCGTTTCTACGCTTCCTACACATTTACATAATCGTCGCTGATCATAGTGGGATACTGTAAAACGATGTTCCTAGCTTTTAACATATCTTCATGAAAATTGTATTGTTGTCGATGTTCTGCATGCAGCTACATTTCTTATGAAACAGATTAGTTCTTTGATACACCGACAAATAGTGTTTAACGATTATACGTGGAGATGAACATCATAAATATATCTTGTTCAATCGACAAATTGATTACTAGAAAGTAATAGGTGAATTTTGTCGCTTTTCTTATGCTAGAAAAATGCACATGGTGGCGCCATTGTACATCTCCTGCTGTTTATTCTTGTTGAATGATTACGGAAACGTTTAGTTTGATGCTTACGTGTGAAGTTGTCAAGTACTTCAGAATTCCTAACACCCATGTTCTACTCCAAGACTGTTATACTTCTCAGTGTTTTCTGTCTCCCACCCATTTTCTACTTCAGGGCTGTTATACTTCTCAGTTTTCTCTGTTTCCTTATGAGGTTCAGCCAGAAAATAGCTTTGATGAACTTCCGGAAACATTGGAATCTTGTACGTATCTTTAATGTAAGATACACTATGAATCGCTCCATGATTAACTTCGTTCCTTCTCAGAATTCCATAGAACCTTCAACGAAGTGCTTGATGGAAAAATTAGTTAAGGCTACAATGATCACCTTCTAAGCTGTCACCTTCACGTGATCTATACAGTAATCAAATATGCAGTTCACTGCATACTGACCAGTGAGAGATATCGATAATCAACAATTTTAATATTACCAGCGTTTCATAATAGAATCTTCTCCAAAGAGGAGAAACTTAGTGAGGGTTCTTGAGGGTGAAGGTGTTTGAAAAATACGAATGAATTTCCATTCGTAGGAGAGTTTTCTTCTCATTGAAAGACTTTAGTATTTCTTCACAAGTGGACACGATGACGTTGAAGGCAGGAGAATAAGCTCGATTTCCGATACGTAGAAACTGCTTCACTTTTGATCTACTCATCCAGTTTTTTCTTCTCGTGCAAAAAGGTTATTGGTAGAAAATATTGCCCTATTTATGTCAGAAATAAGAATGAAAACGTTTATCAGAGTTATTTTTTCACATCTTTCAACTTTGAGGTTGAAATCTCAAAATTCGAGGCATTAGAATAGACTCGGACCCGCGTGCATCGCGAGGATTTGCGATTTGATCTGCCACAAATTGCACTGACCTCCCTACTTTGTAGTCACTCGATGCTTGGAACTTCTAGAAAGATTATAAATTGAGTTGACCATTAATCTAATAGATGAAAATTAACAAAAAATTATAACAAGTGTAAAATTTACATGATAATCCTATGTAAATTTATAACCGATCTTCATTCAAACCGAGTAA
Organism: Dictyocaulus viviparus; assembly: GCA_000816705.1. Classification (NCBI taxonomy): domain Eukaryota; kingdom Metazoa; phylum Nematoda; class Chromadorea; order Rhabditida; family Metastrongylidae; genus Dictyocaulus; species Dictyocaulus viviparus. Next base: position 107,522 of record KN716594.1, read on the forward strand.
GTCGATAAATCTCTTAGTGGAAACTTTAATATCATTTGAAGTATCTGTATTTCTATACATATTATTAATCAAGAAACTAAGTGATTTCCCTCATTTTCAATCGTCATAATGAATATTTCAGCAAGGATGTACTCATACTCCTCCTCAGTAATTTCCTCATTCCATCACTAATATTAGTATTAGGTCTATGATTCTCTAAAATCATAACACATCTTACAGAAGTGAATAAATTTCTAGTCAGAAGATGTAACTGTATACATTTATGTTAAGAGTAGATATTAGAAATTTTAAAACGTATAATTCCTCTATGAGTTACATTGAGTTTTTTTTCGTACGATATTCCACTAAACAGACAGCATTGTATTTGGGTCGATCGTCTTAGAAAACTCGTATGTGCATGGTTTTGTTTTGTTTTTTTTTTTCAGATGGCGTCGGTGGAGTGATTTGTCTTCATTGCTCGTGGCAAGGTGACGACCGCAGTCCGAACAATTTACGAACTCATTTGAAGAAATTTCACTCATCTGACGGCATATTTGCACGATTTAGCGAGAAATTAGCACAGGTGTGATGATTTTATAGCTAAATCCATGAAAAATTAACCGCAATCATATTGTGGAGTGAAATGTCACTCAAATTTCAGTTTATTGAGGGATGCAAAACATTCGATAAAACTAACAGCAGGCTTTCTCTATAACATCCTGAACTACTAATATATTCAATATAACTATTTGTAACAATCTAATGTAAAGATAAACAGTTCAGCATAAGGTAATTCTAAGTAAACAAACTAAACAACAACAACAACAACAAATGAAAAGCGTGAGAACTACTGTGCTCGTTAACATTAACATATTTAAACGAACATTAAAAGTTATTCTGAGCGGGAAAATATTCGATTTCCTCACAAGTTGGCTTGTTATATTTTAAAAAAATTTCATGATTGGAATAGTAAAAGTAATTGTTCAAGTGTTTTATTTATTTTGATAAGCTATCACATTAGTCAAAACAATCCTCACATCCTCACAATGCAAAGTTAACCAGAAAACTTGGAAACTCAAATGTGACTCGAACCCCTAACTATACTAGATATCTTTCTAACTCAAAAGTTCTTAATTCATGAACAAGATAGGACTAATCATTTCTCTGAAAGATATGAGGTTCTTGAGGTTCTATATATGTAGAGGAACTATAGGATATTCAGAAATCGTTTTTTACATCTACTTAAACATAACACTGGAAATAAGTCATAAGTGATATAAAATTACGATAGCTGGCTTTTTTTTGATCTGCTAAATATTCTGTTTCCATCCTAACCCTCATTAATCTAACAACTTAGATTTTTCCAATCATGTGAGGTAAATGACCTACTGCACTCGACTTCATCATGTTATTATAGGTTTTTTTTGAAATCTTAATCTGTATGAAACACTTTATGATCTATATTGTAATCGATTAAAATTAGTGACAACGAACTAAAATAGTTTGACCACAGGGAAACTGAGGTGAATATGCCGCAAAAAAAATTCTCAAATCTGACTGTCTTCCATTAGAGTATCCTCATTTCGTCCGATGATTATCATGAATCCCTGAGACGTTGCAGAAAATCGATGTGTAGGTTGGGCCTTCGGTCCGACCTCGCGTATCGCCCCGACCAACCTTGAGCCCGTCTGTACGGGACCCATGCTATCGATTTGCGGCCCATCTTCCTTAGTCTCATTGTACTCCTGTTAGGCCCCACTCTCTCGCGATTTTTCTTTGTCACTCTGCTATCTGAACGGAGTGCCTTGTGTTGTCTCATTGTTCATCACTTTCTTTCGCAGCGTTCTATCTCGTCACCGTAGTCACTAATTCGTCTCTGTGGCCCGTGTGCTCTATAGCGGCGGGTTTCCCCGTCTTTCAGTATTCAATGGCCAGTCTATGGCCTGGCATGGCGCGTTGCTCTCCCCTGTTCATATCATTTCATCCCGGTTTTCATCATAACGAATCCGATATGTTTAGCTTTTAATAGATAAAACGACTAACTCCTTCCATATAACTATCCTTCTCTTTATTCGCTTTCTTGAAGATGTATTTATTTATGACTTTTTAGTGATGAGTCATCTAAAAAATTAGCATTTGTTCCTCATTGTAGTACTATTTATCATTCACCTCGTTCAAATGATTAGTTTTTACCGACTTTTCATGATAATTTGATATGTAACTGTTTTTCACCAGAATAACACGTTACTTTTATGAGCAATTGCTTTCGAAAATGATGCCTCATTTGTTAAGAAGGGAAGCTTATGATGATTTAGAGCATTATTGATTTCTTTCACGTCTTTCGTTTTCATTCCACATAAGAACATAGTTTAGTTTTTCATTGATTATTAGGTTCTTTCTGTGTGTGAATGGACGTATCGCCGTCGACGTCGTCAATGGCCGATGAAGTAGTAGTTAGTGATGTTCTCTCGTCACTTCTATGTGATTCACCTACTGACGGAAAGAAGAAGAATCAGAAAAGTACGAAAGCATGCAAAAAGTCGTCGGAAATTTGGGATCATTATCGACTTCTCAACGAGAATCAAAATGTCGAATGCGTATATTGTTGGAAAGTGCTGAAACGTGGCGATAGCAGCACAAAAAGCATGTGGGGTCATATGACGGCATTTCATCAAGATATCTTAGATGATAAGCAAAGTAGGAAAAGGCTTCGAGTGATGGCAGTCGAGCCGTTAGAGAGGAAGAAATTCACAACAGCTGATGCAGTTGATGTGAGTTAATTTAGCTTATGACGGTAAATCTCAATCCTATATTGAATACATTGCTTCGTTTTAAATGGTAAGTAGAGTAGATCTAAAACTTCCAAAATCTATCCACCGAAAGGATGTTTTGTGTTTTTTAATTGATTCTACTTAAAAACTCTTATGGAATTTCTCTACCCGATGGTTCTTACTTACATTCCTTTCATAATGCACTCTGCCTTCTCGTCAACAACTGTGTCTAAGTTTGCAACAACATCGATGTTGTCTTATCGCGCTGTAGTGGTTGTTTTGGTAGCATTTTTGTCAGCGGATTTCTTTGTTATTCTATCCGACATCAGATGTAACTCAAAAGTTTAGAAACCTCTCTTGATATGATTTAAACGAGTGAACAAAAGAAAGAACTGAGAATATACATGCTAAATATTTCACTTCTAGAAAAAGTACAACTAGCGGTCGAAGAAGTCGATGCTGTCGCTTTTAAGCTACAGTTTTGAGTTTTTTCTACCACACGCTATTATGCGCTTGAAACACTATTGAGCTTAACTAACAGCGAGTCACAGTTTTGAGTTTTTTCTACCACACGCTATTATGCGCTTAAAACACTATTGAGCTTAACTAACAGCGAGTCATTCTGATTATCAGTGATTTAACTCGCGACTATCGTGCCTATTTAGGGTTCCTAGCTAGAGCTGTTGGAACAGTCCTTCTCAAGTTACCACTACTTTTTGAGGCAAACAGGTTTCAAATTCAAAAAAAAAAACTGCATAACACATTAGTACGAAACAATGTAACATATATATGTATATATGCATAAATATATCATGTATATATGCAAACAAAACAACTTTATTCAACTTTACAACTTTATTAACAACTTGTCTACCTGTAAACAAACGATGGGAAATATCTCTGGAGCTCTGGATTGGTGCTTGGTAACACGAAAGCGTGAATGAAGTGTGATTTTTAAACTGCGTTATTTCAATAAGACTTCGATGCGCTATATTAACATGTCTTCTTTTTTTCCAATCTACTGAAATGTAACGCTTCAATTATTAAGTTGAAACGTTGAAAATTTACTGCCACATATAAGTGTACTTTTCGTTGAGTTTCAGGACCTGCAAACCCTCATATTTAGTGATTCACCTGTTATTAGATTTAATTTCTTATTTAAGTACTATGCAAACTTATATAAACTTTATGTTAATAATAATAGGATCGACGTATGATAGAAGAAACGATCGTTTCAATGAGTAAGAATTTGAGGAAGAGTTTTATGATAACGAAAAACATTTTAAAGCTTAGTGAAACTTTGAGTGTCAACCAACCATCTAACGTTGTTTTTGATAGGTCTTTTTCTAAAAGATGCGTGCACATTTCGTTATAAAATGTTATAATGAGATTTTTCGTGAAATCAATAACCGTGTTATTCTCAGACTTATAGAGATTTGGAGTTACAGATCCCTTAATTACTCGATATATGAGAATGAAGTATCCTGTTAACAGTTCGGTGTTGCAATAAATTGTTAAGAACGACATATCATAATGATGAATGATGTGCTCTTTATGTACCACATTCGTATCGTACAAAATCTCTGAAAAATTATCCCTTTCTGAGGAATTTCCCTATGTGCATTCACAAGATGTTTTTTGAGTTCTAAGAATTCCAGCAAAGTCAGATAAACTATCATTGTTAGATTTTTCAATCGATAATATAAGAAATGAGGAGACCTGGAAGCATATGTGTTCATTTATGAATTAACAGTGTTCGAATGGCATTTTAATTCAAAGGAAACATCGTCATCATAGAAAATGTTCTTCTTCCAAGTGGAGCACGATTTGGATCGTCGATTATAAGCGGCGTCTGAGAGTTACTGATCGCATATCTTGTTTTTGTTTCCAAAATTTGAACTCTAATGTAGTGAACTCAAATTACCGACATTATTATGAATCATCATAACCTAAAATAGTAAATGAAGTAATTTACAATATAAAATAAATAGGGTGATGTTCAGAATAGCACACAGTGTTAAATGAACTCAGGCATTTTTCTTATCTGAGTTCTCATTGAAATTTACAAAAACATTTTTGACTGTTCTAGTGGATGAATTTTCACGAGGAAAAAAAGGAAGCACGTATCATATGCTTTTTCCTAGTACAATTTTAGTTGTAGTAGAAGAAGTTTCAATATGTAATTTAGACACCCACGCAGCCGTACGTAAAGCGAGCTCGAGCCGGAGCCAACAGTCAGACAGTTCCTCCATCTGACAGCGTTGCTTTGGCATTCCAGCAATTACAGTCGGCCAGCCAGGTTTCTTTCACTTCTTAAGAAGCTCATGTTTTGTGTTGGACTGTTACACTACTGTATTACAATACCATCTGTTTCGGCCTACTGTAGATTATATTAATTTAGGCTTGTTGATTTCTATTTGTTATATTTTTATAATTTCGTCGTTCTCATTAATGATTTCAAAGGAAGACCATTCATCATCAAAATTTTTTATCTGATTTTCGGTATTTTTCTGTACTCATACTAATTTTGTAGTACTTTTGTACCTAATATATTTATTTTTTTAACTCAAGTCAATGCGAACCTCATGTATGAGACTGCTTTTACTTTTCATGGGTTTCGGGTGTTATAGTTTCAAAATTTTCTAGGTGACATGATATCGAATTTTTTATAATAGGGTCATAAAAATTATCTCCTTTTTCAAAAAGATCGTGTCAACCTAAATACTTCGTCATAAACTTAGAGCACCAGCGAACACTATAATGTGCTAATATCAAATATCAACTGCATTCTTTATCCTAAATGTTCTATTTGTTTCAATTAATTTCAATTGTTTAGCTCAATAATACGTTCAACTTTTTGGAAAATTTGCCAAAATACAGCGAAGTAATTAACATATCTGCTGGATACCCAATGGATGATGATGAACAGGAGAATGTTCATGAGGTGAACCGTTTCCTTTCTTCGTTTTTTAGATTTTGGTTCTTTTACGTATAAGTATAGTGCTTGCTTTTCGCAAAAAAAAAACTCAGTCTTGTTACCACTAAGAAGGCATGTTTACAACTGTGTTAGATTGTGTGTCAGTCTCTTGCGATAGTTTGTTGCAATTTGCAATCAAATATACTTCTTAGTCTTAAGTGTTTGACTTTATAGAAAATTTTCATTGAAAAAGGAGATTACCAAAACTGACATTGTTATTGATCTACTTACTGATTGTGTGTTTCATGTTCCGTTCAGGATTATCATAGAAACATGGAAATTATAGTTAGGATCTGTGCACCACTTATATTGATAATGATCAATGGTAGAGAAATATTTCATTACAGGAAATACAAGCTGGTTCGTCCGGTGGTTCACTTGTGGGCGATGGTGCGTCACCGCTTCGAGAGGACGCAGCTACTAGTGGCGGTAGCCCGTCGGTGACTTCCACCAATCATCTAAGCGCATTTATGAACATGGCAACTAATCCGCTGATGTGGAATGCAATGTTGTAAGCTTTATCAAGTCTGTTAGTTATTAATTCAATAAATATAAGTAGGAAATGTATGCAGATATTGTTTTTTGCATACATTGGCTGCGTCAAAAGCAGTGGTAACTGAATGATTTCACGCCTAATCCATGACAATAGTTTTCGACGGTTAAGCACATGTTTATTTGGTGTTAGATTCTCTATTTTTGTTAGTCTTCAGTGTGAATGCACCTATGGTTATGGATGATGTTCATTTACGTCACTGTATTTTTTACAAATTGCAATAAGGAAGATGTGCTTCAAAAGTATGTAGAAATTCATGGAAAGTGTTTGGTGAAGGCAAATTTTCTGATAGGACTTGCAGGAAATAGTCTAAAGAATTTGAGAAAGATTATTTCGACCTTTCTGGAGCAGCCATCTTTGTTAGACGACGATGTTGTTAAGACTATGTTGGAAAAAGATCTTTTTTACAATATCAAGAATCGCATAAAAATATAATTCTACTCAGCAAATCATTTCGGAACATATTTGGTAGAGAAAGTTTGTATTCTGTTTTATTCCGAAAACGGAAAAAACTTTATGGTATACCCTTGATATAAAAGTCGAATTAGAATAAAATATAGAGTTTGTATACTATTAAAGTTTCTGCTGAGAAATTGTGTCATGTGGTACATTGCTAAAGTATTTTCAGGGTGAATACGTCAACTCATGGCTCAGCGTTTTCACTTAATGATGGACAATGTGTGTCAATGTTGATGAAAATGGCACTCGATCTTGATCTCACACTTTCCTACCATAAACGAAGGTTGCTTTCAAGTTTTTTAGACTTATTTTTTTGTTTCTGTCGATATCGCAAGCATACCACTTTACTGCTTACACTTATTATTGTGTTGATCTTATTGAATGGTGTTTTATGATGTTTTGTTGCTATTTTTACCAATATTTTTATTCGCAAATTGACTATTATCTCATTCAGGGGTGATATAGAATTATGTTTCGAAAGTAATCGAACGGCTGAGAAAAGCGGTGGACGGGGCAAAGTTCTTTGCTTGTCTGATATGGGCAGAGAAATAAGGTAGAGTTGATAACCACCTTACATACTTCATTGTTTCGTGCTTGAGTATATACGCTTCGTCATCATCAAAAGCTTCTTAGAAATGCATTGATTTTAGGGTGATTGAAAGAGTGAATGGTACACCAACTGATACCGAAATGTGGACTAAAACTGATTTCAACCAATTTCATTGGGCGATTCGTGGCAAGTGTCAGAAAGTTTTAGTGAAAGGATAACGTTGTGATTGAAAGTTATAAGTCTCTATTGAGGAATCCCTATATTTGTATTTTACATCACTGTAAGCAATGCATATTACATGGCCTATTTGATATGAATTGTTATCAGGTCATTATATTTCATAGTTATATCATATAATTACCGTATTTATCGTTTTAAGATTTTTATTCTTATCACTTTGCTCATTACTGCCTCTTTCTATAGAACAACATGCGTACAACGCCTTACTAAATTGTTCTACCACCTATTTTTCTTTCTCCGTTCAACGGATAGTACGTTTTCAATGATTTTGAAGCTTATATTTTTTGTGGTGATTTTTTCCCAAGTTTTCGACGCTGTATCTCTACTTCGATTTCAATGTGTTTTTTTATTTCGAAATTGGTCCATATAGTTTTTGATCCTACTATTCATCCTAGTCAGGAATGTGCGATCGAAAACTATAGAAATTGTCGGAATATTTGGATTCGATTTGGTTTGTCTTTAGTGAGAAATAATTATTTCTGTATAATTGGATACATCTCAGCAGAATTTTGTATATGCGAAATGTGTAACAGTCGCGCATTCCTGATTTTCTTATTCGTTGAGGTTAATAGCTCTTGTAAACCCTGCCAACGAATTCTCTTGATGGGGTCTAGAATGGACTGCCCGAGTGCCGATTGATGCGGGTACTTTGCCGTCATTATCATCTCCGCTGTATGTTTACTAGGTGCTGATTCTATGAAATTTCATTAACTTATGGGCTGACTCATCGAGGTTTTCTTGAGTATATTCGGTCCTTTTATTCTTGAAAGTTGTATGTATGTATACGTCTTAAAAGGATTGTTTATAATCCTATAAAAATCAAATATATGTTTAACAATAAACTATTCTACTGTATCAACTATTTACTAATACTTAATACCTCATTGCTTGAGGATCATGTTTACTGATTTAACTCCGAGTCTGATCAGAATATCAAGCGATCAGTGAATCTTCCACATCTTTGTTTAGTTTTAAATTAAGACCGATGGGTGATTAGCTGTTTGTCACATGTTTGTGGCGAACTACTAGGTACTGACCAATTGGTAGAATCTCATTAAAGTGATGGGTGACGTTAATGTCGTTTTGAAGCAAACCGTGTGATACCTAACGAGTGGGAAGATTTTTATGAATTTCTGCAATTTCTTTGATGATTGTAAAGCATGAGGATAATTTGAGGGATTTCAATGGAATTGGACATGAATATCTTACAGTATTCGTCACCTATAAAGAAATGAAGAGTAATTTATGATTTTCGAGGTGAAATCTGAAGAAAAAGAAAAGAGTTTTCAATGGTTAACAAGATAAATTGTAAACATGAATGACATTGATAATATATAGACCTCAGACCTCAATCTGTTATAAAAATGAAAGGGCCATAAAATTGATTAGCTATGGGAATTCTTTTCCTAGGCAAACATGGAAATAGGGAAAACAAATATTTTGAGATCGACAATTCTGCCCTCAATACTCGATCCTCACTATGTACTACAATGACGTAAAGACGTTTGATTGAGTTTCTTCTGCCTTTTTACTTTTTTAACTTTTAACTTCCGTCTTTACAACTGTATTAAATATCATCGAAATCATTGAATGTTCTTTAATTACAGTGATGATTCTCGTAAACGGAAGTAATTTACTCTGCGACTTCAATAACTTTCCACAGTACTTTTTTTTTATTCCAAAGAAATATGATAATGGAAACAAGAAGGGAGGTGAATCCTCTGTGATTATTTATTAACGGCTTGAGAAAGCAGAAAGATAGTGATGTGATAAAAATGTAGTCCTCCTCATGCACTTGGATTGAGTCAAGTGTCGCAATAATACGTTTGTTATAAATTAGTTTTTGAATTGATAAATTAAGATGTATTCATATGAAGAGATGCTTAGCGTACTGATAGAAGGATGCAGCAGTGTTGTGTACGTACGCTTTTCCCCCGAGGCGAATATAACAAGGCGTCGTTCTGGACTCGTGAGTTTGATACCAGAAGAAAACGAGACGAGCCGCACTTAGTGTTGAGTAGTGAGGTTAAGTCATTGTAGAGAATCAACTCGCATCCACACGCCTCTACCAAAGCCAAATAACTAAGATTGTGTGGAGCATTCCACTTTGAATCCTTATATGGAACGTATGCAGTACAGTGATCCTATACGATGTTGCAGGTCAAAAGACGTTGTTAGTTGGACGCTTAAACATTAGGCTAAATGATATTATACTCCGTTGACGTCAGTGAGGTAGCAAGAGTCATGTTTTTGGAAATGAGAAAAAAAAACGATTTGACAATATCATTTTCAAATCTAAACTTTAATTGCATCCACGATTTTCATTAGAGTCAAAAAGATACGACAGTTTAAAAGCAGCTGAGTTGAATAGATTGAATTATTGAGCTTGATATCTGCAAAATCTTTTAAAAGAAAATATTTAACAGATTGATTCCAATACGATTGATATCGAAAAAGAATGTTGAACATATTCAGTAGAGAAAACATCATATGGATATGCTATGGACTTGAAGCTCACTATGTAATAGTTTTGAGGGACGAGTAGTGAGTGTAACGGTCAGAAACGTTGCAATGTTACACAAAAGATCTCGAGTGAAGTCTTTCTTGCAGCTTACGACAGGACGTGTACTTCACTTTTGGATCAGTAAATCGCTATCAAAATTGCTTGAGAACAGACTCAATACTGAGTTAAAATGCGAGGCTAACCATATATATCACTGTAAAAACCTTACGTGCAATCAGTCGTTGTTAGAAATGCCTATAAGATACCTGATAAAGAAGTCCGCAAAAATTAATAAACCATAAACTTTATTTCTTTCATTTTGTTGGTAGCATATCATGTCAAAAGCATTTTTTGCTTAAAATCATTGATTTTACCTCAAAACTCCTAAATCCTTAACAACAAACATTGTTAAAATGTCCTCAGGTGATCGAAGGTGAAAGTTTCATTGTCAAAGCAAGAAGTTAGCTTCACGACACCAACGACAGGTACAAGAACACTGTATGAAAACCTAGAGGAGTCCAAAAGTAATTTTTCGCATGGAGCAGTGGTGGAAGGTCAAGTGACGCGTAACGACGTTTTGAGTTCGGTTTGTGACCTCGAACCAACTCCGCTTCTAAATTGTCTAGAACAGCTTTTTTCTGGTGAAGTGAAAATGTTATTTGTGCGAACTGTGAGGAAAATGTAAAAAGAATCACTTAAACTATGAAGTATACAAGTCAGCTAATCTTTTTATTATACTTAATTATATAATTTAATCATCATATTGATTAGATATCTTTGAAGATCATTGACTAAGTTCATCATTACATCACAGTCGACATTGCCTCTGGGTATTGAGTTACAATGCTTAATAGACAGTAGGCTTTTACAAGATTATCGAAATCCAATCTATTAAGCTCAATACGAATTTCGTATTGTATTCCATCTGAGGTTAAAAAAAACACTAATGCTCTTCTGAGGTATTTTTGACATTTCATAAGAAAAAAAACTCTATTTCAACCTTCATTTAATGAGAAACGTGAAAAACTTTCTTCTGATAACAACCGAAAAACTTCCTGGTTTTAGTTTCCTTTATAATGCCAGAGTGAAGAAAAAATTAACGCGTAACTAGTTCGTATGAGGTAATGATGATTGAAAAAAAAACAATCTGTCGTTTTCAGAGAATAAAAAACTGAGGTGTCTAGGAAAAATTAAAAGCCACGTGGTTCAGGTATTAAAAGAATGTGCCATTCAGCTTAATGCTGCTTTTATCAGATGGCAAGCTAAAGAGTTACAAATGAAACATTCGGATGAATATTTATAGATCAAACCTTCTGAAAAAAAAACGAAGTCCTGAGTCAAAGAGACGATCAGATTTTTATAAGAAGTACAAAAAAAAAGTTACAGTATTATGATTTTTTATGATCTATCAAATTCCATCACAGTTCCATCATATCCTGAAACTCCTATTCAATTCTGTCTAGATGTAAGCTGATCAGATTTGGATGTGTTCGTGGATTAAAGAACATTTCTTAAACTACGCAGATACTTTTCGATCGAAACGATCTCCATTCATATTTGAGTCAAATTTTGGTGTTCATGAGAGGATCACGATATGAAAGTAGCACATTGGTAGTAGATGTTCCATATTGGCACGTGACGATTAAATTATGCAAATCAGACTGTCTACCATCTTATGTTCGATAGATTGCTGTCAAAAAGTATTTGAAAGCATGAAAATCACTGCTATGATGAAGGTGGATTACTGTAGTAATCGAGTAGATCAAATGAATGGCATATATCATCGGGATTTACTTGCACCAATGCTTCCTCTTGATTCGCATCAAAGCTTTCGTCTTTTACCTCATCTTTGCTAATGGACTTTTCATTGCCATCTTTCTGATTATACTATTGTACTAAAATTTTCCTCGCGAAACGATAGAGAATAATTGAAATAGTATCACGATTGTGAGTTTGTTAAGAGGGCACGTGGCGCAGTGGTGAAGATGCCAAAGTGATACGCGAAGACTTTAAGGTTGAATTGTAGAGTAGATCGAGATATTATTGAATTCTTTCCACAGTACTCTGTTGAAATTCAATACATAACAATGTTGCAATGGAAGAAATTATCAAAGAATCGTGAGGTAAAGCTTCAGCCTCAACCTAGGTCCATTTCATTATCACTGCTGCTATGCCCTTTATGAATTTGTTCTTCTAAATATATTTCTTATTTTTACCATACGGCTCAGTGACAGTGGAAGAAGACTACGGTAACATCATAACTGAATCATATAGCGTTCCTCAGTAGTTGGTGACAATATCCTGGTTTCTTTTAATTGTGATCATCGGTAAAAGCTTGATTCTAATTGAATTTTATGGAATAAATATCGACCTCAGCTCAACACAACACAAACGAAATTCGTTCATTTTCTTCTAAAAGCTTATATTTTTGACTAATGTTGTAAAAAATTTCTGATTACCCAAATGAAAAAACCCTTGAAAAATTCAAAGTATTACTGCTACCGTAACCTAAGTTAGGTCTCTGTTCATAGCCCATTGGATAAAAGGATTAATGATACAACGGACGAGTTTTACATGTCTCGTGTGTTGTACAGGGAATGAAAACTCGTCCGTCTTCTGCGCACAATTACCGTTGAACTATTCGTTGAAACATCAACACAGATTGACTTTTATTTAACATCTTATGGGAACTCGTTCAAAATGTTCGAGTTAAGAAATTTCAGACCATGAGGAGGCTTTATTTTTCTTTTCTATAAAGATTGAAGTGCGTATACTGTCATGCTTACATAATTTTCGTACAGATTTTTTCGTACGCTTCCATTCGTCCTGCTTTTTTGTGTATCAATAAAACTGAAGGTTTCTCTTTCAAAGGAAAAGAATCGATCATTTAGAAAAATACTATAAGTATAAAACTTTATCTTTCTCTATTTAAACTATTCTGCTTACAAATGTAGAAGCTGTACTGGAACTACGGGTAACGAGTACATCTTACGAGTAGCCGATGAGAAAAGCTTGAAGGCAAATTCTGGATGAGCTTAGCGTTCGGTATTTGACTACGGATAACTCACCGACGTTCTCTCTTATTACTTGATATCCTATGCACTCCGTTTACACTGAATCCATCTGAAGAGATTAGATTACACATTCCGAATATGGAGATCTATTAATGCTCTCAGTTACAGCGATTTCTGCTAAGCATCAAGCTCATTACTAAATTTCATAGTTGAATAGCTTTCTCTTTTGCTGATAAATTTGACAATCTGATAATTGTTGATTTCAAAAATCTGATAATTATTATTACAACTAATATTTTTCCATATTACAAGATATTCTGTCTAGTCTGAACAAAATCCGGAATCAAACTGAAAGCTGACGAATTTCAACTGGGAGACTCTTTGTTGCAGCAAAATACGCACAGATAAGATTAGCTTTGCTGTTGATCAATCCCTCTTGCGGAACGCGCCCACGCATTCGTGTTCAACGTGTGACATAGTGGAGGTAGATGAAGACGAGCCTCCGTTATACACTGACTTGAGTTGACCACTGTTCACTTAGTGAGTTCTAGTTTCTCCAGTAGATTCCTCCAGTACCAATATATCGACTCCAGAGAGCTGAAGGACTTAGTAGGCTTGGGGTGCGGCGGCGAACCTGATTCGGACCCCCGTGTCACTTCAGCAGCTTCGCCACTATGCCACTGATCACTGATATAAACATATATCAAAAATAATATTAATGACTATTGTAAATGTAAGAATTTTCAGTCCACGTCCATTAAATAAGTGAATGAGTTACAAAATAATTATATATGAGTTCCATCATCGTTAATAAATTCCTGAATATACTTAAATCATAAATGAAATTCAAAATATTTAGCAACTACTTGTCAAGAAATTTGTTTTTTTAATCAACATTTAGGCTAAGAATTGCAAAAAAAAATGACCACGTCATCGGTTGGTCTAATCGATAATTGATTGATTGGGAATATGTTAACTCATAGTGTTGAAATAAGCATGGTCCCATAAGATGCTAGATTTCTTATCTATAGAAAATTTAAACTATGAAAATAATTTCAAAAGAATTCTAATGAAATCGTACGATAGCGATATCCATGAATATCAGCAACAAGAAGATTTTCATGTTCATCTACAACATTCGTTCAAACTCAACATTTTAATATTTTCAATTGTATCGTTATGTATGACGTCAGTTTTTTTCCCTCCTTCTTTTCATTTTCACTCAAAATCCAAAGTGTGTTCGATCCGATTGATGTTTCCTATTGACGATTTCATCGTATTCAATTTTGTTTTTTTTTTGTTTTTTTTTGTTTCTCTCGTCATTTTGCTTTCTCTTTGTACTTTTCTCTGTACGCTTTTCATCTCTCGTTGATTTTGCAATAATTTAAGCTGTGTTCATTCGAACACCGTCATTAATTCCGTTACACTTAGCAGAACTGACCAACCGCATTCAACTCGGGTACTTTTCAGTTTAAACTCACATTTCGCCTCCGGTGATATATATGCGAGGTGTTGTTCTTCTGTTAAAACTTATTGCATTGCATAGTTGCTCCCTCGTATCTCATTCTTCACCAGTACAGTTTTTTTTTCATTGAATAGGAAAAGCTTGCATACAGCTTTTGCTCCGGTTTGTTTTTGTTTTCTTTGCTAAGCCTTTGCTACCATTTCGTTCATATAGAGGTAACGAAAAGAGGAAGATCACTCCTCTCTGATTTTCTTCAGATCACCATTTCTAGACATTATCGTCTTCTTCTTATACATAAAAAAAGTTATTACTCAATTCAGTGAGGAGAAAAAAAGCGGTAATCTATAAAGGTGAAATTTTCTTCCAGTCATACACTCTGTAGAGCTGGTAATTTTATTGATTGGTAGTGTATTTGATCTATTATTCGTTACTTTACGATGATCTACTCTTTACCAATTACGATAGGTTATGTTAGATTATGGAGATATTTGTATAATTTATATCCTCACTTTTGTTGAGGCGATGACAAATCGTAAGAGGAGGAACATATCACTTTAATTATATTTTCAATATTTGCTTATCCATCAACTAAAAACATCAATACCTCTTTGAGTTCGGAGTTTCCTGACCAACTCAGCTGAAATGGTGTGTATTGAGAACAAAATTATTTGCGGTGAGGTATTCTGGCGTCATCATATGGCTGCGCATTTTAATCGATTTTTGATAATTTTCATTGTTTTGAAAATTGTTTATAGTGTTGAGATGTTTGCCAGAGAGGCTTAAAAACCGTTCAGCATTACATAACGTGAGTTAAGTAGTACAGTCGATTCAAGTGAGTGATATCCTACGAGCGAACGTTCAGCACATGTCCATTTGTCCGTCCGTCCGTCCGTCCGTTCAGCTTTGCTCATTGCTGCAACTGTTGTGCATCGCCGGTTGCTGACTGGCAAGTAATTTCGACGATTCAAAAGAAGGGGGTTCTTTTTCGGTGTTGTGATAACCGCCAGCTATCTCTGTTCAATCATTTCGTTGCTCTTTCAGGCTTTTTTTTTGCTGCTCCTCATTCCTGGTTAGCTCCAGATGTTCGTGCTCAACCCAGATGCAATCATTTCTTTTGAACTTACCATCACAACTTACATTCCTCACACGTGTCGTTCACATCGACAACACACATAAAATCATATCACATTTTCTTTTCGATTTCGTTTCTTCTTGTTCTTCTTGTTTTTCTTCTTCTATCCTTCTCGCTTTCTGTTTTTATTCCACATCATCGTCTTCTAACAGACATTTCCTCATACCATTCAACAATATTTTCTTCACTTCATTCTATGATCGATTATCGACGTTCGTTTATTGATTCATTTCCTCTCTTTACTTCTTTGATAAGCTTTTGATTGTAGATCATTTCGTTGCTCTCTACATTTGTTGAAAAATCAATCTGATCCGACTATTTTCAGATTATCCTAATCGATTTTTTTTTTTTGAACTCATTCTTTATAAGTTCAATTGTTACACTGTTTTTCTAACGAGTCTATAATTCTTCTGCTTTCATTTTTTCGTTTTTTTTCCCTTATCTCTAACTTTTCTTTTTCTAACAACCCGATTGATTTACACAATACTTGCTGTTCTGTCTTTTTTTTTCTTTACTACAATTCTACGAAATTTTCCTTCCGCAAGAACGTTTTTTTGACGAAACCTCTCCCTCAATCACATATCGTGTCACTTAACATTTTATTCTACTTATCAATAATCATTATAGAAGTTCAATCATTCTCTCTTCTCTCATTGCTTATATTATCGAAATTACAAAAAAAAACACTCTTCGATCCTCTTTTTTCCCTCATCTTTGATCTTTGACTCATATGTTTTTGATTTTTTGTGATCAGACATCTTATTTCAACGTCATATAGTTCTTCTAAATTCATGAAGACGCTCGAAACAAAACGATATTTCATCCCAAATGTGAAGCTTCTTCTTTGATACGCTTAATGTGTTATAATGTTGTCCACTAGTGAGTTAATGAGGGAAGAAAGCTAGGAACTTAATTTTATTAGACGAAACAGAAATTCTTGGCACAAAGCCAGTTTGTTATCTGCACTCCTTTGAAAAATCACCTGAAATGCTTCATTCATTACTTCTTGCAGCGTGGCCTTGGACCTGTCATCAATAAATTAGTTATTTGCTTATCACAGAAGGCTTACAAGTAAGCATTAGTCATTTATGGGAACTACCTAATCGCTTTTGAGTTAGTTGTGAGGGAATTCTTACTCTCTTTTTGTTTTGGAATAGTTCACATAATTGACTGCGGTGTTTTTTGTCATAGTTCATTTCTTGTTATTCTGAATTGTAGCTGAGTGACGGAAAACGTTATAATTCTGTTACCTCATCGAGTGAATTAGCTTATTTCTTAACTTTGCAGTTCTCTGAAGGAGTCTTGAAATAGGTAGAAGGTTGTTATCTGAAGAGCGCACTTGAAAGGAATCAAAACAAAAAAAAACTTAGTACATACAGCCTTTCTACTGGATTCAGTTTATGTCAGCTGTTTTTTTTTTCTTATTTTATAAGGAGAGGTCTATTGGATACCTCTAAAGAGTGGGAACGATAGCTGATCTCCTTAAAACTAAATTTTGAGGAAAATTTATGGAATTCGTGTGTTAGGCATATCTTAAATGTGAAAATGCTCTACGACTTTTGTATATTTAATGAAAAGCTTTACCTCTTCTATCAAACTCATTACGTCGTATAGGGCTTCGAACTGATCAATAATCTAACCGCAAACCTCTCATCGTCATTTACGGCTTCTTTCATTAGATTCAAGGTCTTCTTTGTTTAACTCCTCGGAATATCTTGATACCTACAAACTTGTCACTCTATCACTCTTCTACTTAGATAAAAACTAAAGTTTCAAAGACTGAAGATCAAACATCAAATTAAAACGGCCAAATAACAGAAACGAATATGAGTTCTCATTTTTAGGCACGTAGTACAATGACTAAACGTGAGCTGTGAGGAGTTTCAGGAGTTTCAGTCTAGTGTACACTTGTTTGTGTCCTCACCCTAACCCATCAAAACCGCGATCTTTTCGGTTTTAATAAATTAATAATCTCTTATGATAAACAGCATTTATCTAGTGAGGATTTTTGACCTCAATTCATTGCATGAAGCACGATTGAAGTTTATTACCTGCGCAATATAACGCTGACCAACGCTGAATGCGTGGGCGGAAATTGATCAACACCTAATTGATTGACTTATCTTGATGAGGTCAGTTTTAAGTTACTCGATTTTCCTCGTTTTGAAAATTTCTATCGTATTCTGATCGATTCACTCTGCTATTTACACATCTAAAATGTTATGCAAAAATTTTGTGTCTTCTTGTTTATTTTTAACACGTCCATTTTTAAAAAGCAGTTTTTATTCGAATAATTTTTTCTATTTATGAAATTTTGGTATCGTCAGCTTTTTCCTCATTATCATATTGATCGTTTCCATTCTGACATTTTATGTAGAGATTTGTTAAATTTCGCAAAATTTTATGACATTTATGTTTCTAATAATGTAAGCTTCTCGTGAAATTTGGAATCTCAAGCCTCATGAAACTTCTCGCCTGAGGTTCCGAGTTTCACGGTTAACTCAACATCATTACAACCTATCATAGTTGATAAAAACAAATTAAAATGGCTGTTTATAATGAGGGCGCAATGGTGCAATAGTGGAGGTGCCGTAATTACACGCAGGCCTAAATCAGTTCGCAGTTTCCCCACGGGCCTATCAAGCCCTCCAACCCTCCGGGGTGGATATATTGGTATTAGAGGAATCTGTGTAAGATAACCAGCACTGCTTTGGTGAAGAGTTCTCAACTTAGGTCACTCTATAGAGCCGGCTTGCATTTAACCGCCTCCTCGTTATCACCTCGAACACGAATGCGTAGGCGCATGCCGCCACAAGGGGTTGATCAACACCAAAGCTTATCTTATCTTATCTTATCTTATCTATTTATGACGTTGATTTTAAAGAGAATACAATTTCTTTAGCTGCAAAAAATGCATTTATATTTAAAATTATAAAAATTTCCGTTTAAAAAACGCGTATAACTTTTTTTTTTCATTTCAATTTTACCCTCTGCTTTTTTTGATCGGTAACTCGTTATAACTCTGAGGAAAAAAAAAGTCGTACCTTTTTAATGATGTGTGACATTTTTTAGCTTCAACTTTTATTTCTCGTTCTACAGTCTTAGACTTTTTTCTTTCCTCATAGTTTTTCTTGCTACATTTTGCTTTTTTTTATCTCAATTTTTGTTGAAAATTTTTTTTTCCAACTTAGAAAAAAACGACAATGTCTTGAGAAGTTGAGGTAAAGTAGGAAGTAAATGAGTTTTTATTCCTCACTCAAAGCATTTCAGTCTACACACGTCGGTGATGAGACTCATATACAAACTCTAATGAGTTCCTATCAATCATTCAATAATATTGTCCCGAATGAGCAACAATATCACTGATAATGGCTCATATTCAAATGATTACCCATGTAAAAGAAAATGTAAAATTTTGCTCAGGTCAACCCTCTATATTTTTTGATCTCACTAATCAATAAATTGAGATTCACTTCATACAAATTTAAATATTTTGTATTTTTTGAGGACAGAAATCGAATACTACTGGAAAAAATTTCTTTCATAACAGCAGAAAATTGTTGGGAAAAAATGACGTAATTTTAATAGAAAGAGAGATAAAGAGAGAGAGAGAGAGAGAGAGAGAGAAGTAAGTAGTCGTTAGTATACGTCACTTACTTTACGTAAGTTATACTATTAACTTTTTAACGTTTTACGTA
>KN716595.1:0-44450 GCA_000816705.1 Dictyocaulus viviparus
CGGGTGTCCGCTGCGGCCTGCAGGATCCGTCACTGTGGCACGGGGCTCCCTCGTTGCAGAACATGATCAACAGGAATCCAGGTGATCCAGGTGATTGTTTGAATAAAGGTTTAATTACCCAAGTTTGAGGTATTAGCCGCAATCAAATTAAAGACCCGCGTGGCAGGCCAAGATACGAAGAGCACACAAACACGAAGAACCTATACACTTAGTCCTACTTTTTTTGAATTATTTATTACTGATTTTGTTCCAATTTTAGTGCCACCTTTCTTGTTATGATTTCTTATGCTCTATGACTTTCCCACATGATGAAATTCATTGTTTATTTATTTGTTTGTTTATCAGCACTCCTATCACTTTACACAAGTATCGAATGGCTTTTATTTCTTGTATTTCGAAGTGCGAATAGAAATTTCGTAGCCCTCTAATTAATTTTTCTTCTTTTTTCTCCTCATTTTTTTTTCTGTGTTCCTTACAGCCATGAAATGCCTTCAGGATTAGAGATGGGAAAATAACTTACTACTTCAATAATTAAGAGCGTTATAGTTAATCTCGGCTTTTTCTTGAGGTATTCGCCTCGAACCATCATCTTTTGTTTTGTTTCATTAAATAAGGTAGCGCATTTTTTTGAAGAACCATCGGCTTCTAGCGCTAAAATACAGCTGTTTTTTACTTTAAGTCAAAAATTTGTTCAGAATATTTGTAGCATTCTTACGTTTTATAATGATTTCGACAGATCGTCTTTTGTCTATTGCTGCTTCTTCTGAAAATCTTGTTCTTTCCCATTGAGTTCTATCAAATAATCCACATGCCGACGATTCCTAAATAGTCTTAGGCGTCTTAGAAGAATTGAGGGTAGAGTATCATCCTAGAAGTTAATCAGTTTCTGTCAGAACTATTCTGCTGGATAGGATCATGCATTCGATTTGATCATCGTGAATAAATGCTTATCTAGTCTATACTTTGACTTGCGATAATAAATCTCGATTAGGTCAATAATTCTTTATCACCACAAATGTCATCTTAGAGAATTCACTGGTTGATTTACTCGTATGGATACGTAGCATCTAAGCCTGGAAAAAATATCCGCGCCATTGCTGTCGAACTATCAACAAAAAATTAATGTCCTATATTGGTCGCTTAGAATGGAAAAACATCGTTGATTACTGGATGCATCAATTCTCCTGTTTTATTTCGGAGGCAGAGAGGGCGAAATCAAATTAATCTACATGGGTTCGGAGAACATCTGCAGTGAAGATTATACGTTCTAACAGGTTGTTACTGAGAAGGACAATCAAAATATCGGCATTTAAAGAAAGCCAATGTGGCACAGTAAGTAACGGACGTTGCAACAAACAAAAGAGTCGCTATTCAGGTTTGTCTAGACGATAAAAATGGTCCACAGTAAGTCACAATCATGTAGCTCTCATAATCGCCATGAATTTAGCAGTCTTCCATCAGAATGTATCATAACAATGGCTATCACCACTAGAGATGAAAGGACTTGCCGAATTAATGTTGCTGTCATATTGAAATTCTACGGAATCGGGCGCTATTAACCTTCGCATTAGATTTTCATTCAAAAAAACTGAATGTATATTTTTCAGCAAGCGAGATTAAAAAGCATTTTGAAGTAGAATTAACTAGACTCTTATTATAAAGATATAAATACGAAGACTATTGACATGACTAGCTTATTCAGAAGTTTCCCAGTACTGCTAAAAATGACGGTTGGATCAAAATCAATCAAAAACAAAACAGGTGGCTCATCAACTCGGTCTACTATAGGAAGAAATGAAAAATCTACTGGCTCTCGTTTGTCTACGTTCAACGACAGCATAGGTGATATGGTAATCTTCATATCAGTTTGGTAAGACCAAAAAGATGGAAGTTATGTACTGTACATACGACATGAGAATAGGAACTGGCAACTAATTCACTTAACGTTCTACTTCCTATCAAAACTGCGTCATTTCTTGTATGGATATCATGTATATCATTAATTTCTTAAAAACGTTTTTCCTCAAAAACGATAATTTTCGTTTCCAGTAGCACCTTTGAAGATCCTCTTATTGCGGAGCACGTTTTAATTGAATCCGAGTCGTCCATTCCTTTGTCATACTCTTTTCCTGGGCTTAGACCTGAGCACACGATAATGTTATTTTATTTATTCATTTATTTATTTTAATTTATGTATTATTTTTTCGTTACTCTTAGCTCTAACTCTATGAGTTACATAATAAGAACTAAGTCAGATGCTTTCGAGGATATGGTTGTTTTTTGTAAGACAGTGAAATAGTCAGATTCAAGATTTCTTAATGTCAATATCTGCTATTGTGAAGAAAACACCATTTCAATGAATTCTGACGATAACGGCGGAAATGAAGACGGCATGTATTGTATATGTATTGGGAATCGTCGTGCCTTCAACAATGCTTACCCGTCTGGTCAATGATTCACTTATCGTTGTCCTCTTTGAAGGAATCGCTGTAGGGCATGACTCAATTGCATGAAGAGCTATATGTTGAACGGGAAAAGGAAAAAATCTACTTCGTCCATAGACTTACGTGCTGGAATTATGAATCAGATTCAAGTACGAAGAAAATCATTACCATTTCTCATATTCTCTTTCATGTTCATTTTCCTTTGTTTGCTCTGCAATAAAATATCTTCAGTTAGTACAACTGAATCCATTAACAGGCACTGTTATTTGCGAAGCGCCGAAATGTCGCTATTTCTTATCCGACTTGTTTTATCATTTGTTGTATTGTCCATTTAAATGAAATCTTAGTATTTGAAGGAAGAGAAACAAAAATGCTTCAGAAAAAACCAGGAAGAACGTCAATATATTTACGATTGGTGAAGATTGAGTTATAAATAATTAGAAATCCTTGAATAACTTAATAACATCCACCAAGGAAGTGCTACTCTACAATGTTTCTGATTTAAGCTTTTCGGACAGCATTTTGACTGGAAGTATTCTGTTTCTGATTAAGCCTCTGAGCTATGTTACCAAATTAATTGTAATCATGAATGATCTACGTGGATAATGATCTACATGGTCTATTTTCAAAGTAAAGTAATTCTATTTAATGTGGTCCAACTTCACTTTAAAATATCAGATATTACATATTACCTTATTGGATCTTGATGAAATATTGGGATTTTTTTGTAAGTCTTGTGACTGCAATTTATTCATTTCACAGATGTTTTGTTTTCCTAAATACAATCTTTTGGTGGATGAATTAGAGTTTCTATTAGAAGTTGATATATAGATTAAATGCATGAAAAATCATCAATCAAATGAAGATCATCATCGGGACAGCCATCTTCATACCATATCGTCCACAGTACCATACCATTTTCATCAGTCACAGTATTGAAATTTTTACGTCGTTAGAACATAAATGTCAACATATCCCAAGAAACTTTCTGTTTGTTCCATTTTCACGCGTTTATCGTCCATGAAGGTGTCCATTATCGTGCAAAATATTACCGACGAAATCCATTGCTTAGTGCTCATTGTGTTTGATTGTGTGTTCAGCTGTTTCATACCGTCTACTATTACACTCGCCAACCTTGTAAGTGATTTTTCCAAAAGATTTTTACCTCATCATGCACTCGATTTTATAATTCTCTATCCAGCTGTCACATATTCTTTCCATTATATGACCAGCCTATCCATGCAAATATATTGCAACCATATTTCTATGGCCGTTGAAAGGTTATATATATTTGTAAAGGTCAACAAAGTACGGCTTGAGATTATGTTTGACGTCTGAATAACCATGTATTAAATTTTTTTGTGATATCTTTAAGCCTGTTCGATACGAGTGAATGAATTAATCTTAATCAGCGCACAATTTCTTATCATCTATATCAATAGGAAGCTAGCCCAATTGATCCGTTGCATACAAAGAGAAGTATTAACAACCTTGGCAACTATCGTTCAATCATCCTGCGACCAGTAGCTTTTGTTCTTTCAACACGAGTTTTTTTTTTGTTCTTCTGTCTTCACGGCTCTTCTTAATAGCATTGGCAAATCGTTAATCAGCAGTTTACTCATATTCCTATGGTGGACTTCAATAAAACTTGTAAATAGATCAGTTTATAGTTACACTCTAAGAAGATGATGCTTGTGAGCAAGCGTCATTCAAACTAAACAGAATGAATATCATGGAATTCTCAAGCTGGATGGACCTTTGACGTGCAGTCAGCGATCCAGCCACACAACGCGAGAGCTTAAAAAGGGAACGAAAAGTCACAGTCATAAATCATACATTATGTAAAATGTGTCGATATTTAGCACTTTCATTACTACATTTCATTAAGTGATTGTTGCTGACCAAAGTGAAGATGAGTGATCCACAAGCGTCTCGAGAATAACTCACCAATCACCTACAATTAATCCTAGTAAAATGAGCTTGATAATTGTATGAGAATGTTATTGAAATCGATAAACTGATAAATGTAACTATTTATCTTCTTAACTATAGCTTACAAATAAATATATATGTGCATAAGTTGGTTTGATGAAGCATTGATTGTTTTATAACCATTTTTATTCATTTTTTATCAACTATGATAACGATTTTGGACTAATTGTACTTTTTTTGACTATTTTATGTTTAAATATATTCTTATCATCCCACGACATGTCACTCTTGTTGAGTTGAGTATGAAGACACTAATAAGCTGCTTTTTTCCGATGTTTCGCACTCCAAAGAAGCCGCCAAACCAACTTGTCAAAATGATCAGCTAGTTGAGCTCATCATTCAGCTTTGTTTTGAAATGGTGTATTTTTCAACAATCGTACTCTACAAGAGGCTGATCTAGTCATTGATGATTTAACTTCTCTCGTAACATAGTTGGAAAGGCGATCTTCTGATGTTCAAGAAGATTCTATGAATGATTGTAATTTTGATACATTTACAACGTAGTTTCTTGTTGTTGATTATCATTATCACATTCTATATCAATTAATCAATTCGTTGTTCACAATTAAACATTCAAGCTTGTAGTGAATGAATTACTAGTTTCTTTCACGTGTCGTCTCAAGTGTCAATAAAACGGAATCGCTTCTATTCATATTTAATGAATATGTAAGCGATTAAATGTCAGTAACTAATAAGTAGTTATACTGCCAAAATACAACTTTTCCTCCTAACAGTTTTTTCATGTCAACAATTTCATGAAATCGAATGCAAGCCATAAATGAGAATATACTTGTTCGTACACTAATTATATCCTTTTTTTTTCATCTACTGACATTTTTGTTGTATACTTTCACGGAATAAACAGATAAGCACTGACGCATTTTCATAAGGAGTGATTCTATAAACTCGTTGTTTTGATGTAGTTGTGTTGAAGTAGTTTGAATGGATATGGTCTATACAACATCCTTCGCAGCCGCGTTCTTTAGAGTCTCGACAGAGAGTTTCCTTCTTTTCATTTCTTGATGGTTTTGCTTTTAGCTCGGCTTCTACGTGAAATGGAAGCTCTTGAGGAGATGTCGATGTATCCTCCTTAGTTACATTTCCTATACCAAATTTCTCATAGAGATATTCTTATTATTGCTAGATGTAAGCAAATCTACAGGAAACTTCTAATCATTGTGAATTTTTCTCTAAGAGCAATGTCATAAAAAGAGATACTTCAACTCCAATAATAACGCATTTCATTCCTCTCAATGTTTCCTTTTTCAGTTCAACTGGTAGTATTCGAGTGATCGTAGAATGAAATCGTCTGTTGATTGCTATATTTTTTGAGCGATTTTGAAAAGTTTTACTATGCAGTTCGAAGAAAGTTCTAGAATTATTTGAGTAGTTATGTTTTCTTAGAACTTCTGGCTATTCTCATATAATTTTTAAGTTGATAATTTACGACATGCTCTCCTCTTTCATTTGCACAAATGATTGCTCATAAATATTCTCGAAGTATCTTCATCTTGCAAATCGTGGCCGATTACCAGCTGATATTGCTTGGGATTTTCAGAAACATATTTCAAAAGCACATTTCATTGTAACTCTTGAAGTTCGATAGAGTTTTAGACTTTGCTGTAAGAGCATCGTCTACTCTTGAATATTCTACGTTTTTTTCTAGTTCAGTTACGTTTTGACAGGATTAAATCTGAAGAAATATGTGTTTTTACGATGTTTACCATCCATATTTGTTGTCTACAATCATGAAAAACAAATATTTATTGCGTCGCATATCGGGTATATTACACTTGACTAGACCATTCAATTGACTAAATTCATAGTCTTGGAGGCAAATATGGTACAATACAATGAAGCTTTGATATCGGCAAATAGAATGTAAATAGAATGATATAGTACCAAGAAAATAGGATATACACGATTTGAGCACACATTTCACCACAAGAATAATTGAAAAAAAATATGGGTTCAGTTAGTTCACCACAAGAATAATCAGAAAAATATATGTTGAATTCCAAATAATACTATTATCACGCAGTGTCATTTTTTAGAAATCTCCTCCTCGAGCGAAGGAAGTGCTTCGCATAACAGCTGAACTCGCTGATTGCATCAATCCACCGGGTCCATTAGGTCCAACAGAAGTCGAGGCACGTATCTGAAACATCTTGGTAATTTAGTAATAGGACAATGATTGATACTGCTTAATTCAGTCATAATTTGTAATTGACTACTTGCATAAGTTAGAAAGGAAATATGGCATTTTATAAAGTCTAGAACTTGCCTTATTACGCATCTTGCTTAGTGCATTTTCAGCAATATCGGCGCGTTCTTCGGCGTCATCGAGTTGAGCTTGTAGTTGACGATATTTGCCAAGATTAGTAGCCGCCACTTCTTCCTGAAACGGCATCGATCTGCACTCAAAAGCCAAGAATCAGTACGTTTCTCAAGCAACGGGTAACTACCAATCATTTCAGTACCATAGGTTTTTAGAGTTCTATCCTACTTAGTGCAAGACAAGTACATTTCTCAAAAAATTCCCTCATTATGATCTTGATAATATTTAATCGTTTGAATCACATTTTGATATGAACCTTTTAGGCTCTAAACAATGCGATTGTAACGAGACATTAACCTGCAATCGATAAACACTATGGACTAACTTCGTCTTTTGTCAAACAAAAGAATGAATAAACTGTACACTACAATTTGTATGTTTTATTCAAATCGAATGGACTCTAATGAATTGGTTTCATGAAGGAAGTAATTAGCTGGTGTGGTGCAAGTGCACACATAAGCTACCAAATGCAGTTTGCTTTATTTTGTTAAGTCTAATAATTATATAAACATACCGCTTCTTCCACTTGTCGTTTGAACACTTTAAGTTTGGCTTGCAATTTATCGATAAGTTCAGTTAGCCTTTCTTGATTCTTCTTGTCTTCTTCCAACTGGAATTCGACCTCCTTGACACGACGTTCGGATTTGCGCCAGTTCTTGTCCGTTTCTTGATGACGTCTCAAAAAATATTTCGTTATTTGTTTGTTGATTGTTATTATCGTTTTCATAACACCTGCTTATAATAATACTATGAACTTTGAGTTATATTTTGTAATTCCTACCTTTGTTCTCCATCCAATTCTTGCTCTAGATTGCGAATTCGCTGCTCTAGCTGGGCAATTATTTTCTTGCCTCCTTTTAGGGCAGCCGCTTCAGCTTCGTCAAGTCGAATCTGTATTTTCGAAACTTTTATTACCATACCAACTGTCGGTCCACATCTTATAATGCCCTTACCTGCATCTCTTTAATTTGGACTTCGAGACCTTTACGGATGCGTTCAACATGCATGCTGTGCTCTTGTTCTTGGCGGAGTTCTTCAGCCAAACGGGCAGCGTCAGCAGCAGCCTGTTAAGTCAAAATAAGTTGAATACTTGTTTCGACTCAATTTCGTAGTGTTCAAAAAAAACAGTTGTGACCTTCTTTCCCATTTCGTCAGCGTTCTTTAGCTCAGCGAGTGTTTCGTCAAGTTCAGCCTAAAACATAGGGCAATGCTTATAAATCGAATACTTCCACTTCTAATCAATCTACCAACTAAAACACTATTTTGAAATTTTATGCACTGAATTGTTTTCGTAAAAATGAAATCGGTCATAATCAGAATATTTAAGGATTCTGTAATTCTGCTCACATGCATAGCCTGCAGTTCTCCTTCAATCTTTCGCTTTACGGCAGTGATACCGTTTAATTGAGATGATAGATCGTTATTTTGTTCCCGTAGTTCAATGCAGTCGGTTTCAGCACTTCGTCTTGCACGTTCTGCTGCCTCCGCCTATAACGATTTTTGCAATCAATCCTTTTTATAATTTAAATTTGAGGTCGTGTTATTTAAGGACCTCACAATAGTTACAAAGGTTTATATGTAGCCAGGACGATCTTTACTGATATTTTACATTCATATTTGTCCTTATCTAGTCGGATAGTTGTACATCTCCGTCTATATATTAACCTAGAACTTACCATTTGTGAAAGTTCTTCCTTTTCTGACTGTAGAATAGCGTTTCGCTTTTCGGAATTCAAGAATTGCTCCCTAAAGTATGATAAGAATTTTTGAATTTACCCTTCGTTCTGAGAATCTTCATCATTTTAAGAAGTGTAGTCAACCTGATTTCATCCTTTTGTCGTTGTTCATCTTCAACTTGCAGTTGCAGTTCACGTACAGTCTCCATATACTTCTTTATGGTCTTCTGCGCATCAGCATTAGCACGATTTGCATGATCTAGTGCGATTTCAAGTTCCTGAAAGCTGACGATTGAACAAATTATTTCAAGCGAATTATTTGATGTGTCCACACTAACGTTAATGTCAGCTTCGAGTTTCTTTTTGATTCGTAAAGCTTCCTCTTTGTGTTTTGTTTCAGCCTCAAGAGTGGCTTGCATACTTTCTAGTGCGCGCTGGTGATTTTTGCGAGTGTTTTCGAATTCTTCCTAAATTAAAATGTGTTGGTGGACTATTTTTGAAATTAAAATATGAGTTTTGATATACTTCTTTCTCCTGTATGCGTTTCTCGATCTCCGAACGTATTTGAGACACTTCAACTTGTGCACGAAGCACCTAAATTGAAGCAAATTTGCTTTGCAAATAATTTTTTTTGCAAATGGTAGCGTGTAAAGTTGTACTTTCGCTTCCTCAGCTTCAAGGGCTGCCTCTGCTTCGTCCAAGGCTTTCTGCAACTCTTCCTTTTCTACTTCTAGACGACGCACCATTTTTTGAAGCTCATGAACAGAGCTGAAACGTTATACCATTCGTTTAACCGTTCAATATGTTGAAATTTCAAACATCGTTACTACAATAAGGATATAGTGGGATTTTGTATTTTCCGTACAACACAAATGTTTCAACACTACAATTGTACTAATTCACTCATAATGTTTGAATATTGGTCAAAATTGGAAGAAAAATTACCAAAACTACGACAACTTACCGTCCGCCTTCGCCAAGTTGATCAGCAAGATCTTTCACTTCCTGTGCAAGTTGTTTGTTTTCACGACGTACACTTTCAAGGTGTTCTCCCAATTCGTCTTGAGCTGTCTTTGCCTAGAGTGAATTATTCAGCTATGTACGAGCAAGAAACGAAGCTATTTCCATGTTCAAAATGAAGGGATTATTCAGAGATTCTATTTTGCGAGAAAGTATTAGATTTACCCGGAAAAGGTCGGTTGATAAGTTTCGGTTGTCTCTTTGTGCAGCGTCAAGTTCAGCCGATAAATCATCGTGCTTCTTTCTCCATTCGTCAATAATCTTGTCGAAACCTATAATGATTTCATTAAGAGTCACGAATTGTAGTAATACTGTCGAACAGTCTCAGATTAGCTGCTCCACCTATCAATTTTGTTAATGCTCCATTTCATTGAAAATATGATAGTTTATCTACAACTTGCCTTTCTGCTTCTTCTCCAAAGCAGCAGCGTATGAGGCTGCGCGTTCAACATCGACCTAAATTTTCCAGAGCATAAAATGGATTAGCACTCAGTTAACTTTAATTGCTATTTATACCTGAGCATCATCAAGATCTTGCATTAATTTGTGTCGAGTCTTCTCGAGGGAACCAATTTTTGAAAAAGCTAATTCATTGGCTTCTGTCAATTCTTGTACCTTACCTTGCAGTTTGCGCCTGTGAATCATCCTCATTAAAAAAAGCTCCTGTCAATCTGATTTCAACGTATTCGAAAAATCGAAATACTCTTTTGAAATTCATGGCTTACTTGGCCTCTTCAATTTCGTCAAGTTTTGCAAGTCCTTCACTTTCAAATCGTGCTTTCCATTGCTGAATTTCAGCATTTTGCTTGCTGATTTGTCGTAGTAACTCGGCCTGAAACGCAACGGTGTAAAATTATCATCTCCTTGTTATCATTTGCATGTTTTGAAATATTCAGTTGTCCAAAAAAGGTCCCAATACAACCTTTGCTTCGGATTCTGTGTCTAGTTGGTCACGAAGGCTGTCGTTTTCGTGTTCGAAATTCTTCACTTGAGCAGCCAAAGCTTGACGTTCGCTGAAAAGATACATTGTTTTTTTTAAATGAGGACTACTTAGATGTAAGAACATTCCTACTGGTAA
Source organism: Dictyocaulus viviparus (assembly GCA_000816705.1). Taxonomy (NCBI): domain Eukaryota; kingdom Metazoa; phylum Nematoda; class Chromadorea; order Rhabditida; family Metastrongylidae; genus Dictyocaulus; species Dictyocaulus viviparus. The sequence continues at coordinate 10,549 of KN716595.1, forward strand.
ATCATCGAATAAAGTTAATATTACGGGATGGTTATAATGGATATTAATTTGATGAAGATATGTTCACCGTGCTTCTTCGTCGTAGCTGCGCTTGGTTTCTTCTAATTGGCTGGCCAATTGAGCTTTCACGCGGTGTAGGTTATTCAGCTGAATAAACGCTTTTAATTAGATTTGTTCGTTCTTCTTTCGTTTTAAAACGATTTTTGTGACTTACTTGATTTTCCATATCTTCGAGTTGTCGTCCAAGATCTCCATTTTCATTGTGAAGTCGATTCTGTGAAAAAATCATTGAGACGCCTGTTCATCATCAAAGTATCCACGTTATTACGACATTAAACGGTTTGACTTACCTTAAGAGATGCGAAATCGCTAAGTTGTCTTGATTGTTCGTCTGCCTTCGTCTGAGCTTCAGCATACTGTACTTCCACAACTTTGAGCTGTTTCTCGAGGTCTTGACGTAAACGAACCTAAAGCCCTTGCATGTCAGCGAGATGTCAGCTCAAAAACAACTGAATTCATTTCTGGATCATGAAAATGTGCAGCATCAAATCTTGAATCATATTAATGGTACCGTCAGAATATCGAATGATTTCATAACTAACCTCACTATCCACAGATGAAGACACTTCTTCAAGTTCTCTTTGTAGTTGAGCTTTTTCCTTATCTGCTTTGACCTTTAACTTTTGTAACTGCTCGAGTTGATCAGTAAGTTCGGCAACTGCATCATGGTGTTTCTTGCGAAGTGATGCGAGTGCTGTTTCGTGGTTCAAATTAGATTCCTATAAAATATAAAGAATTTTTATAAATCCTATTAGGTTGCGAACAATCGCAACAAACCTCTTGGTCGCGACGTAGTTTGGCAAGTTCCGCTTCCCGCTTTTTGTTTGCTTCTAGTTGAGCGGCAGTAGCACCACCTTGTTCTTCAAGTCTCTCACTGATCTCTTCTAGTTCACGTTGCAGTTCAGAACGAGAGCGGTCAGCCTTGAGTATTTTTAAAATACGAAACCTCGCACATTTCTCAATGGCTTCTTAAACGTTTTCCATAGTATGATTGCGTAAGTAGTCATTGTTCATTCAAGCTTTTCATAATTGCTGTGTAAATTCAAAAGTGAAGTACCTTAGAGCGACTCTGTCGTTCATTTTCGAGTTCCTCTTCAAGTTCAGCAATGCGTGCCTGGAGTTCCTTGATTTGACGTTGCAGTTTAGCGACGAGTGATTGTTCTTCCTCAAGACGTGTAGAAAGTTGGTGAAGTTCAGCTTCCTTCCTGTAAAATAGGACTGGAACAATCAGTGACATGATGTGATTTACTGCGTTATTCTCGTTTATATAAAAATGTCATTGATTTTCAGTGACAATTGAATATGAAAGCTCATATGCTATCAGTAAATGTGCTCCTTTGCTTAAACTTAGATCGTTCCTTGATTTGGTATTGATTTAAATCGTATTTCATCATTTCTGTTTTTCCATCACTAATATGATATATAATAGATGTTTTTTTCACAATTTGAACATGATTTTCATACTTCTTCATGTTTTGTTCGACATCATGTTTCTGCTTGGTGATCTCATCGATATTTTCTTGTGCAACCTTCAGTTCTCCTTCAACTTTGCGTTTAGCTCTGAAATTTCATGAGAGGATTACGAGATACCCTAATTTATATACAGCTTATAATAACTAGGACATTTACTTTTCGAGGTCTTGACGGGCGCGCTTTTCGCGGTCCATAGAATCTTCTAGATCATCTAGCTGTTGTTCTAGCTTCGCTCGTACCTTCTCCATATGATTCACACGATCTTCTTCGGCTTGAAGGTCTTCCATCAATTTTCTGTTCACCTATAACATTTGAGGTGTTCAACAAAACGCTTAAGTGAGGTGCCAGCGTTCGTTACTTTACCTATATTTCAATTCGAACCAATATACTATTATGATTTTCTCCAAACTGTAATTTTTTAGTTTTGAATTGTCTTAGAATTCTCCTCTTTGCGGAATATTTCAGGGCTATGTCAGTTTTTCGTTGTATAAGAAACTTGAATTAGCCCATTATTGTTGTTTCTAAGCAAATAAGCGTTTTTCTGGACCTTTCAACTTCTACTTTCTAAGTATTGGTGTGAGTTCTGGAAACGAACCTCTTCTTGATGTTTCTTCTCTTTGTTCAAACGGGCAACTGCCTCGTCTTGATTGGCCATTTCGTCTTGTAGGGATCGAATATTGTGATCACGCGCCTAATACTATTTCAATAAGAAAAGCATACGAATGTTTCTACTTGTTCATCTACAAGAAAACATGAAAGTATTCGTTGTACTTGCCTGCTTTTCGCTTTCGGCTTTTTTCAATGAAAGTTCAAGGTCTTGGACATGTTTCTTATGTTCAGCAATCTCCTGTTCGTACTAAAAATAATATTTTTTGTCTGTGTTTTTCTTCAGTCTTGTGCACAATATTTTTGCAATTGATTACCTTCTTCTTCTGTCTGGTAAGGTCACTGTTGCGATCTTCCATATCGGCAAGTCGGTCCTAATAAGAAAACAGTCAATTACAAACTTTTTTCAAAGTAGAATCAGTCGAAATATTTTAAGTCGATTTTATCATACTACTAAAATAATCGCAGGTATATCATCCCAATCAAGTTGAAAATTTAAGAAATTGCCTTTAAATATTGAACATTGACTGGTTCAGTCAAATATTTATGATATATGAAAACTTTCTATCGTAGAATGTCGTAGAATGTTGACAAAGGCTATTGAGAGAGTTTTTTTATTAGTTTTGCTCAAATACTTTGAATTGACTGTCGATGAATTGAGGTTTCGCTACTTTATCCATTCATTTTCTCAGCTTTTGTTCTTTGAACTGCTCAATATTAAGATTTTGTCGTTAAAGATTGTAAATTAACGAGACTATGTTTGGTGTACCTGAACTTCAGCAAGCTGTTTGTCGAGATCAGCTTTAAGAGCAGTTAGTTTCTGGTTGCGTTCTTCAGCATCTTGCAAATTGGACTTCTCTTTCTCCAAATTGAGGAATAAGGCATTCTTTTCTTCTATTAGGTTCGCAACCTAAACAACGTTTATTAAGATGATATTGCTAATGATCGAACAGTTTTGCCATAAATAAGATATATTTTACAGAGTACTTTTTTTTCCTGTCTTTGATCTGAACTTTGAGTAAACAGTTTGATTGGAACCGATTGATCATTAAACAATCATTTTCTAAGTTCAATTTCAAAATAAATAGAGCCTAATGATACTCGATGTTAAGAAATGCGAATCGGTTCAAATTTTGTGAACATTTAAGATAAGTAAGTCTTATGAGGACCCTGCCACATTTCAATTTTGTTTTATTTCTATGGCTCCACCATTTTCTACATGATTCAACATCCGTTCACTATTTCTCACCTGGCTTTCAAGTTGCTTTCTCGCCTCATCACCTTTAACGATTGAGTCCTCAAGTTCCTTGATCTTGTTAGACAATACTTCGATTTCTTCAGCTTCTTTTCCAGCTTTGAGCATAGGTTTGACCTAAACATTAATCTTTGACCTACTTTTTTCTACACAGAATGTCGTTTTTAGCATGACGATATTCGATTTGGTTACTACAGATTGATTTGCATAAAGTGTAATTTTACACTGTATTGATATGTTAGAAAAAATAACCTTTCCGTATAGTTTGAACCATTCCCATGTGCGGAGCGTGCACCAAGAGCGAACATTGCGTTGAACAATGAGTAGTCCTGGAAGCTTTTATGTATCGTGGATAACAATGAAGAACAGCGTATAAAAAGTGCATTACCTGCTTGTTGCTGGGTTCTTCGTCTGAGTTCTGCTTGTCCAAGATACCATCTTAAAGAATTTACAATATATTTCTATTTAATTGAATATACTTTTATTTGATTTCGGAATTAAATAGTACAATTTTGTTGCCTTTGACTTTTTCTTACTACTAACCAATAGTATAATTCAAGTATGAGACAAACAACAAATGGTATTGCGTAAAAAATCTACCTGATTCGACTCTGGAAGTTGGTCATGATTACCCTGAGGATGTCATCACGTAAATCTTCTAGTCTGGCAAGAATACCAGCTTTGAAAAACACCTGTAACGGTAGTTTATAATTGCAAAATTTTGTTATGAAAATCTGTAAATGTGGTCAAGTTGTTTAGTAATGAAGCACTTAACTAACGTTTTGCTAAATTTTTTTCTATGTAACTATCCGGACATCAATAAGGAATTTCTTTCGACTTTACAGTTAGGTGAATTTATGGTTTTTAGTACTTCCTGTGATCAATAATAGCTAAATCGTGCCTTAGTGTTTCCAATTTTGAATTCTTCATCTTTCAAGTTACCGTCGGAGACCAGTTTGTCAGTAATAGCAACGGATGCTGCTTTAGTGTCATCTTTTTTAGCAACGTCAGCGGCTAGCACAGCATATCTGCAAGAAACATTTCAAAACTTCTCGTAGTGCCATTGTTTTCAAACTAAAGTTTTTTTTGTGGAAAAATAGTAAGAAATTGTATGGTGAGAACGTTACTGGTATTTGCTTGAATTGCCCAATGATTACAGATTTACATGATAGATTGATCATAAAAGTATTAGACCTGTGTTTGAAGTCGTCGTATAGCATTCTGTTAGGGAAACCTTTTCTACAAATCCTGATTCCTTCAAGTACACCATTACATGTCAGTTGGTTGAGTACGAGAGCAGAGTCAATAAGACCTCAAAATATTTTAATAAATCATTTTCCACTCAGTGTGAAATATGTCTTAACCAGTATTGTTACAGTACGATTCATTCCTAGAATTTCAACATTCTAATCTTCCCTGAATATATCTTACCGGACTGTTTCTTCTCATTTGGGATAATGCAACGAATGAAGTGAGGATGAGTCTGGTAAAGCATGTTCATCAGATTGTTCAGCGATTCACGATAAATCATAGACACAGTCATGAATGATGAAGATTTTCCCTGAAATACAGTTTGGTATTTCACAGACCGCATTACCGATGCACTATAAACGCTTTTTCTTACCCTCGTGTTCGTTATGTTTCGTGAGGTCCTTCAAAACAAGTATGCTTGCTTCATAATAACATTTGAAGACTTTTATCCGTCATTTTAATTAAAGTAGGTGACTTACCTTCTTCTTTCCTCCTCCAGTTCCGCTTTTTACTGCCTCAGCGGCCTCTTCTTGTGTTTGGTAGTCAGCCCATATTTCAAGCATTAGTTTGCATCCATGTGAGTGCGTTTTCAGTAGAGCCACAGCCGAGTCGTTCAAGGGGTCCTACATAAGCAATCATTTTCAGTAGGAAACAATCGCTAAAAGTAGCTCTGTGCAAACCTTATTTTTCTCAAGGAAGTTAGTGGCATTGTATCGTACAGTACCGGCGTAGTGCACAACAGCGAAATGCGCTTCAGCCTAAAATAGATCATAATCACCAGTGATCTTTATTTTTGACTTGGCGAGTGCTGTTAATCGTAGTCTTTTACAAAGGACATATATATTTTATTTATGTTTTCTAAAAACATCAAAAAAACGTGTGAAGTTCTTACATATCGTGAATTCAAGACATATTTGTAGTTAAGTTACTTCCTCTTACCTGTTTTCCTTTAGGTGGTTTTGGCTTCTGGAAGTTAGGATGTTTGCCAAGATGTTGGTCATTTAGCTTTTGTACGTAGGTCATGTCAGTAGCCTTTGGAACAATGCACTCTTCGTCCAACATTGAGATTAAACCGAGTGGCTAGAATAAGTCATGTTTTATGATATAATAATCATTAAGCTGTTTTTTGCTCGACTGTTAATCACTGGACGACACTAATATTATGTATCATATAAGTAGTAAAAATTGAAGTCGGAGTAAGCTTAGCACTGTGGATCCTACTGGTCACTCTAGTAAATATTGTACCCATGACAAAGCCATAGTGCTAAATGTGAGGCTGGGTGATAAAGTCTTTGATTAGTTGAGTCGAAAAAGATTCCTCAAAACATTTACCTTTTCAATTAGCTCTATACATGCTTGTAAATCGAGACCGAAATCAATGAATGTCCATTGGATACCCTCTCGCTTATATTCTTCTTGCTCAAGCACGAACATGTGATGGTTGAAGAATTGTTGCAGACGTTCGTTAACGAAGTTGATCCATAGTTGCTCGAATGAATTGAACTAAAATAAGTCCTGTCATTTTGTTTCATGGATGTGACAGTATATTTTCATTATATATGCAAAAGCACTCACATCAAAAATTTCAAATCCTGCAATATCAAGTACACCAATGAAGTAACGGCGCTCAATTTGTTTCGCATCAAGGGTTTTATTGCACCTGGAATGAGGTGATTTTTATAATTCTTGGTTTTGTTTCATGGCGCCTACTTTCGCTCTATATTATGGGACTGAAAAATACACCAACCGGCTGATAAGCCATTTGAACATGCGAGCGTAGATGGCTTTACCTAGACCAGCGACTGCCCAGTGGACCTATACAATACTGATAAAACAACAAAAACAAAATCAAAGTTTCTTTTTAACATTCAACTGCAATAGCTCATTGTTGAAAACTACGTGTGTTTCTGAGAATGAATTTAAGTTTTGAAATCGATGCCTATATTTATTATACAGTACAACCTCAGTAACAAACCTGTTCAAGGTTTTGTCCTTTGTTAACCCATTCAGTTCCAACACGTACACGAGGTTTTGTGAGTGCTTTCAAAAATTCTTCGTGATTTACACCCAGATTGTGTGCAACGTTTTGTGCATCTGAAATACAATTAGCGTAGAGATGCAGTCATTTGCCATGTTTTTGTGTGAATGTTTTTACCTTCATCGCCATCAGGTTCAGCCTGTTCTTCTCTCGGTCTCTGTTTAAATTTCATTTCTCCCATGTGCATAATGGAAGCACAACTTTTGTACAAATCCATGACTTCATCGTCTTCGAATCCCATAATGTCAAATGCCTCCTGAAATTTTTAGTGTGAAGCATGATTGTCTGAGGAAATCAAAATTCTGCAGCAATTTTCTGGCACTGTAAAAATTCGTCGGACCTGTGTAAGGCCCATTTCGTCTTTGTCATTTACTCCATCGATCGTTAGTTCAGCTTGTGAACAGAAGTGATAATATTTAAGTTCGTTCGTGAGCTTTAGCAGTCCTAAAACGGTACAAAGGCTGCAATTGTAGAATTTGTTGTACTTTTCAACTGAAGAACGAAGCATTTACTAACCGCGAAGTTTCGGATCATATCCGGACATAATCTGGTAGAATATGTGATAACTACGTTCACCAGCTGCTTGTCGAACAACACGAGATTTTTCAAGTAAATCTAAACATCCAGTTATCTCTTGTCATATTTTATCCACTTCAAAGGTTTTACATTATCTACTGAATTTTTGCTCATTATTGAGTCAATAAATGCTATTCGTGCTTCAGAACAATTTTTGTTTTAGCACTTACAATGTTCAATATCTCCTCCGGCTAGTTTTCCTTGGGCGGAAAAGTGTGTTCGGATGAATTTACCAAAACGCGATGAATTATTATTACGAACTGTCTTTGCGTTACCTTAAATTAGAATATAACATTTGATATTTTACAATTCCATACTGATGAAACTTACCGAATGCCTCCAGCACCGGATTAGTTTGTACAATTTGCTCTTCCAGAGTGCCCTATAAAGAAAACAAGATAAAATTGTTTGAAGAGGTAGCCATCAACAGGCACTTACTCCTTTTCCTCCTTCCTTCTTATCACTTGCTTGCTGGGTAGCACCAACAATAGCAAAATATGAAATTACCTAAAACATTTTCAGCAAATGTGCTCACTATTGTATGCATTCATTTTACAATGAGATATTTACATGTAAATAACCTAAAGATATGTTATGTTAACCAAAAATAACACCTTTTTTGTATTTTCTGTTTTTCCAGCGCCGGATTCACCGGTAATGAGCATAGATTGATTTTCACGATCTAAAGCACTTTTTCAGAATGAATCTTCTCAGGTCTTAAGAGCGTCTGCTTTTTTGTAACGTATTTAGACTGACCCTGCATCATGTTTCTGTAAGCTTCATCGGATGTGGCGAACAAATGTGGTGGCATTTCGTTTCTTCTTTTGCCCATGTAGAATTTAATCACTGATTCGGTGTAGATAGGGAGTCGTTTGTACGGATTAATTACGACACAGAATAGACCAGAGTATGTCTGAAAGAAATTGAACCTTTGAATAACTCGTATCCTAGGGGCTATCCATATTAGCTCGCAGTCATTCCAGTGTTATTTTAACTTCTCATGGGATTCGTGGAAGCATATCTGTCAGCATAACAACAATCTTTGATTTTGTATCAGCAAAGCAAGAATAATGTTAATAAACCTTGCTCAATCTATATCAAGTACTTCTATCACTCTTATGGATTACTTTATGAAAATTGACATACGTAAATCATCATATCCCGATATCTGTCTTTTAGATTCGCAAGTACAGACGCCTCATTTAGGAACGTTAAATTTGCCATATCTTCGGTTTTGTCGAACTTTGGAGGGTTCATTTCTTGCGCCTCATCTTTTTTTACCGTCACCTTAAAAGTAGACAGTGACGTTTTGTTTTATTGAATGATTTATACTGCATAAATACTTTTTAGTTTTGAAGACCATTTTTTCTTATTTTATGCTTACCGAATTTCCTTTAACAGTGATTACAGTGACTTGATCACCTTGAACTGATTGGATTTCAGCAGCGACAAATCCTAAATAGTAAGAAAATTCGTATTTTTTTTTAACCTGAAGCGTTTTATAGCCTTAACACATTTGTTTCATAAAACAGAAAGTTTCGTAGAGTTTCAAATTTTACTTACGAATATGTTTGTTGACATGGCGAACTTGTATTTTTCGAAATTAATAGATTATTAACCATTGAAATATGTGGAGATCTTCATATTATTATATTTTTATAAGTTTTCAATCTGATATTGTTATACTCCATCGATAGCATCAAAGAAGAAAACGCATTTAGAAAGTCTAGCGGTCAGTTGGTTGAGGATTACAATGCCTTCACAACCGCCTACGCACTGGTGGAGTGAGTGTACAACGTAGTTTTATAAGCACGATGAGGAAAAGCAGAGTGCGAAAGGTTGTTGGTGGCAACTATTATTAGAACGAGAATTATACGCTATATAGCAAAACATAAGTGATAAAAGAGATCATAGTTGCAAATTGTCCCGTTAGCATAGATCTACTTAATATTTTAGCGTTGATCTACTACATAACGTAGATCTATTAAATGATATATTTTATATTCACTGTCAACTAAAAATCTCCATTCTTATATTTTTAATTCGTCTTATGTTCATAGAGGAATTGTTGGAGGGAATGGAAAGATTCAACAATCAGCGTTATTTTAGCAAAGGAAAATAGGAAAATGGTTCTGCAATGACAAACTTGGCAACAATTTTCGTCATTGTAGAACTATTTTCCTAATGTAAAAATATTAATGGAAATATTCGTATGGAACATGTAAGTCAGAAATTCAATATTTTGTTATAAATATGCGAATATTACACTAAGAATACGATTTATGCTACAGAGCTAACGTTTTCTTGTTAACACCAACTGTCTTATCCGATAGACGTTCATCAATAAAAGCCTTGTACCACCAAAAACATCAATTTTATGCGCATACTTGTTTTTGATTAAAACCTGCTATGATGCAAATTTGAACTAAAGGCATCATTGAAGAACATTTTAGAAGTTCACAAACGTTCCATTTTGATAATTTAGCATTCGACCATACAGAAATAGTAGCACCAAATGTTATTAAGCTTCACATTATCTTACCATCTTCCGCATCTGGAACCCAGACGTTTTTCTTAGAATCGAATGGGCGATTTGCAGATGCAGTCTTCTCTTCACGTGATATACCCAGATATTGGAAACCCGGATCTTTTTCGAAGTCTTCGTTTGACATTACTACAAAGAAAAAGAAAGCCTAGCGATATCGTTATGTATTGACATCGATATGATATGACGGAGTAATAGTTAATTACGCAAGATACAACACACGTATACAATGGCTCCAAATATCGAAGAAACAAACTATGGCTTGCTGAAACTCTGTCGAACACTAGAAGAAGATGCCAAATTATTTGTCTATGAAGTGAAACGATATTTTAAAAATGTGAGTCAAGAAATTTGAGGTAGAAGATTTTGTTCTGTTTGTGATTGCAGATTGAAAACTTTTAACACAAACTACATAAATTAATGGAAACTTTTATAAAAAGCTCTTTTAAAGTTAAATATTAAGAACCATTATATCAGAAAAGAAGAATAGTAGAGGTTTTTTTTGATATTTCGAAGAATAATTGATGAAAAATTGCAAATAAATTTCATATAGAACTTCATATTGTTGGAAATGATTTAAAATTTAGAAATATAGTATAATGAAATCCGTTATAATAGAACAATATAATATGGGGTTTTATTTGAATGCATTGAATTGGTATAGAACAACAAACAATGCATGGATAAATAGGCCTTATCGGTCGGCTTTTAAGCAATTCTTACCGGAGGGTGTGAGCAGATGTGGGCGATTTGCAAAGGGCGGAGCAAGAACTCTCCAACCCCCAATCGTCTTCGATTTCTCAGTTTGATCGTAGAATCTCTGACAATGCAAATGGGCTTTAGAAGACAAAAAATTACTGTGAATAAGCAAATTGTTTGTATTATTAAGGTCGTTATTTAAATATCTTTCAAACCGAACAAATAGAACGAAATGTACCTATGAACTGTTAAAATACAAGTACATTTCCACAGAAATTAAGTCTCCTTGTATATCTATATACCATTAAGTATTAAAAATTTTAGAAATAATATTAAATATACATATTGGTTTTTGAAGCAACTCTTGAAAAGTTGTTAGAATCACAGTTTGTTTTTTTTTCGTTCAGATAAAGAATTGAGAACGAACGTAGCGCTTATGCAGGTTCTTTTGTAAATCTTGAAACTGTCCAAAAAAGTTGAGGTTGACTGATAACTTTATCAAGATCTTATTATGGTATGTCAAGAAAGCATGAGTAGTTATCTGCTACAACTGCTGTTGTGTATAAATTTTGAAACTCTATCTCTAAGCGTTCAATGCTATCGATGCGACTTATCGTGCACCTAGCTCGCCATGTCGAACTCAAATTGAGATCATAAAGTCACAAAGTAGATACTTCAATATATTCAACATCATTCCCATCTCTTTCGTACATCAGAATTCTTGCTGTATAACAGGAAACATCACTGATGACGGACGACTATTAGTCACTCTTGAAAATTTCGTACCATAGTAGGAACATTAATGCTGTGTGATATATTACAGTGAATTGCATAAGATCGTTCAGGTAATTTTTTACATTTCATGACAGGGTGGATTTTAATGAAATCACCCGGCTTTCCCTTCATCAGTGGATTTCAGTTATGTCGAATATTTATGGAGTAGAGATCCTTAAATTATCTTCGAACTACTGACAAATTTTGAATGCTGTTCCATTTAATCATTCATGTTTGTACAATTATAATGAATATTCAGCAAATCACATCATAAATATGAGGATATAGAAAATTGAATAAAACTAACGTTCACTTGTGATATTTTTGATTAGCAAATGATTTGAGTTACAATTGTGATCTATGATGAAAGCAATATTATAATCTAGTTCTTTATTTAAACAGTCTGTTTGATTCAACCCTCAGTATTTCTATGAAAATGAGTGATGACTTTATTGAAGTGTTAGATTATGATGCCCATTTTTCTGAGGGACTTATATGAAATTGACTTATTCGTAACCTGTAGATGGAAATGGAGAGAAAAAAATTCCCAAGCATGTTTCATTCGCAGCTTTTCAAACACCTTCAAACCGATCACGATCAGATATAAATGCCTACCAAATATTGGTTTTTGGTGATTGAATGTTAGCAGTGATTATGTGTTCTTCGTAATATACAGAATCCACTTCAGGTGAAATGAGGCAAAAGTATTGTAGAAGTACGGATTCAGGTTTTCTTTCATATAACATTCCCAACAATACTCAACAAGCATTTTCATCTTTTATTATTATTAAATTCATTCTTCATCTATTAATATTCAATATCGTTTAAATTTTCTGTGCTACAGTAGTTTTTGATCACCTTATGGAACTCTCGAGATTTGCGTTAAAAAAGATTCATTTGATGAATCTACTCGTATCATAAATATATTGTTATTGTACGAAGAGAAACAATTTCTATTGATTTCATCCTTTCTCCACTCTCCTCCTTTCATATGAGGGAGGATTTTCCTTCTACATCAGTATGAAATTCTTTTGAACATTTTCTCAACCTCTTATTTGATGTGCCTGATAATTCTTTTTCGTTCCCTTCTATGAGGTGAATTGTATCGGAATAGAAGAAATATTATATCTATATCTCAGAGACCTACTTAGAACCGCATATATGTCTTTTTTTCTTAAGTTTACTCATCAAGACAATTTTTCGTCAATAATTGAAGCTGCTGTTTTACTAAATTTGTTCTTTATGGTGAGATTTGCTCTCAGCTTCAAACATACTAATGAAATCCATAGTCAAAAATGAATGAATATACGTTTGTTTTTTTCCTTCAAATCAATTTCATCAATCACAAAATCACCGATGAGGATCAAAAACTATCTTTAAGCGGTGGTACTAACAGAATTAGGGCTGTAACAAAGGTTGATTCCAGGAAGACACTGTCGGTTTGACACCTGCGGCCCCATCACCACCCACCCGATACGAGAAACAAGTGATATGAAAGAATAAATTATCTTTGCAGTCTATCAACCACCTTTAGGTGACTTGAATAAAAATTTCCGTAAGATCCTCAGTTGAAAATGCTTTTCGAATTTTTTTCTATTTTCTAAAATGCCCTTAGTGATAAAACTTCGATGAAACATAAAAATTTATTAAATTATTGAGTAGATTATTCAACAAGAGTTTCGAGCACGTCGTTTGATGATAGAAGATTGATTTTCTTCAGTCAAATCCATCATGTGTTCTCGAAATTGCTATCCAATCATTTTGAATAGCATTAAAATCACATTGAGAAACTCGTACTTTTCTTGTTTATGTTTTTCTTTTTTTCACCTCACAATATATCGGACGTTTTTTGAAACTCCTTTTCAATTTCGAAGAGTTCAATTTATAAATAGTGCATAAATGTATAGTTGACCATATGAATATAACTAAACAACATTAACATAGAATAATGAAGAGTAATTTGAAACACCAACTATATGGCGATGGTGAGATTTTGTTTGAGTGATATCAGGTGATTAATTATTAAGAATTTCCGTCTGCATTCCTGAGGCAATGCACTGCACGTGTAACAACTAGCTGATTTTCTCTGGTGGTCGACTATGATGAGTTTAATAATGATATTTTGTTGACAGCTAGGGAATATTGAATTCTCCAAACAATACATTTGTAAACATTCGAGAAAGAATAGTGATCTTTTCAAGGTGGGACTCACGAAAATATGGCAACATATTGATTTTCGCGTTGCAAAATTATTTGACTGTGCTTTTTTTCTTATTGCTTTTTCATAATGTCGGTGTAAGTCTAGCACTCCAATGTTGATTCGCCTCAAGAAATCCTTAATTTTAACTTGTTATTTACTTGTAATATGTCGATAGAAGCACTGAGGACCCAGTTATGATCAAATCAAAGCAGAAACCACCCCTCCTTAATTAGCGGTGCAATAGATTTGCTCATTGTGTTTTGCAACGATTTCTTAATAAGGCCAAATGTTGAATAACACGAAGATCGGTACAAGGAGCTTTCAATATCACTATAAAAAGCTTGTTTAAGTTAGTTTGAATGGAAATATGCCCAAAACTTTTGAAAATCAATGGTTTCTGAATAAAATCATGCTTTTCTTCTTGGCTAGGGTTAAGCTAGGCTTTTTAATTTTTAAATCTACACTCTCACTTAAATCTAAGAGCCATCTGTTTTTTTCATTTGCTCATCCTACGTAGCGATGAATGCAGTGTATATTTGCTACAGTTCTTGCTGCTGAGTCGAAAATACCAGAAGAACTAAGATTTGTGTTGTAACACGTACATCTCACGAACACTTAACTACTGCTTACGTAGAAGGTAGAAGACTACCGTGCGGACAAGAAAATGTCCGTACTGTAACAAATATCCTTCGTTTGAATTCTAATCTGCTATCTTCCCACGAAACCTTTCTACCTGAACCAACCACATCATGTTATCACCTGTAACCTGACACGAATAATCGATCAATCAAATGTGTGTAACCCTCTCTTAACCAATCACAGTCTTTCGCATAGTAAGGATTGCATAGGCATGGAAAAACACGCCCATCAGCTACTTATAGTCAATATACTACGCAACATTGATTAATGACCCTGCGCATGAGCGGTTCGTCCAATCCAAATCCCGTGGTGCAAAATCCTTTTATGTTTGTTCTTTATCCATTACCTCTATATTATCATATGCGTTTGTTGTATTTCTGTGCTGCTATATCTTCACCTACACATACCAGTATGGATCTACTGCACTTATTGTATATTATAGTATGTGAACTCATATATTCGTTTGTGGTTGCTATTGATTATAAAGTTTTGAACACCCAAGTCTGAAATTCTCGTATTCTACTACCATTGCTCAACGATCATCTCCAATCAGACACACACAAGCTATCAAACTTCACATTACTCACAACTTTTCGCCATAGTCGCGACATTTTGCCAGCTACGCCCCAACAACTTAGAGTATCGACCAACGGCTGCATGATACTTCCCAAAAGCGTGTATTGTTTTTCTTTACAATGGAACTTCCGATCACCTACATAAGCTTGCAAGTTTTCGTAGGACACTAGTTTTTCGCAGGTTTCGTGAATGTCTGCATCCTCTAGTTATTCCTTTTTGGTGATTAGTGAACACATCATCTTAATTATTTCAGACGTCTTTCCTCTCTATGCAATTTGTTCAACTCTTTACTTAAAATCCTATCTCATATAAAGCCTTAATTAACCTAGCAATGAAGAACGATATTTTTCACCGCGAAGCTTGCCACAAGCAAAGATAATTACCGAAGTGTTTTGCTAATTCTTTTACCTAGTTGATGTGTTTTCTATATGATCGCATATCTTAGTAGATGAGCTATGCGAGCCATGTAAACAGGCAAATGTTCTGTGTATTTGCTGTTGTCAGCTGTCATTAGCATTGTTGAAATCTCCTTGACCTTTGAGTTGTCTTTGGAATCATTAGGGAGTAGCTATATCTTCTATATTCCCATCTGGAAAATTATTTTGTCACATTCTTGACAATTCATATCTGATTACATTATTAGATAGAATCGACCGATTTCACGTAATGAGTTGATTGTGATGTTCCTCTTACAAATGCTGATAAATTTACTACATTGAAGCTTTTGCATGAATCTCGACCTATTTTGTATGAGGAATAGTAATTAAAACTGATTCATTCTCATATTAACATTGTCATTACACTGAAAGGTATACAAAGATAGATGCACACACATATATGATCACCGAGTCATTGTAGTTTAATCCTCATAAGCCTGCTTTTCGTGCTTTTTTTTCAAACTTTTCATGCATGTAAGCAGCCATAGGATCTGCTGAATGGATAGCAGTGAGCTTGTATGCTTCTTGTTCAGCTTCTGTTAACGGCTTATCATCATATGTAGAATTGTACTTTCTTTTGCGATCACCCTGAAGTGTTTATAAATAGAAGAAGAAATGGACACAAAACTAATTATATTTGGCAATCTTT
Source organism: Dictyocaulus viviparus (assembly GCA_000816705.1). NCBI lineage: Eukaryota > Metazoa > Nematoda > Chromadorea > Rhabditida > Metastrongylidae > Dictyocaulus > Dictyocaulus viviparus. The sequence goes on from KN716595.1 coordinate 26,327, forward strand.
TTCACAGTTGCTATTGTCGAGCAACCGAGGAACTTGGGACAATAGATGATGTGATGAGTCAGATTGGCGAATATGTTGACTTGACTCTAGATCGGCTTAATGCCACATGGTCTGACACACTGATTAACATACAGGATCTCAAGATAAACAGTACTACACAAAAACCTCTAAATATTTTCGACGGCCCTCAATTCTGTCCTCCTCGATTTTTTTCAAAGCGTCATTCAGCTTCTTCTCTTTATCGTTTTCAGAATCACTCTCAGATTCAGATACTTCCTAAAACGGTATGTGTTTACCAATAGAATTAAAAAAATGAAACTCGCGATGTAATTACATTAAAGAAATATAGAACCATGGCATAATTAAATAGAGCATTAGAAATAACTTTTCTTATGACTTACTTTTTTGGAATGTTTTGGCCGGTTTCCTGCTTTCACTTTTCTCCGTCTCCTTTTCTCTCGCCTTCTTTCTCTTCTGCGAGCCTCCTGTTTCCCTGAATATTTCCATCGTGAAAATTATGAACTCAAACTGCACAACTCACCGTCTTCATATAACACAATTCCTCTCTCTAGTATGTTGCAAATATTGAATTCTTATTAATGAATTAATTAACAATTACTCCTTGTATAATGACGTTCTATATACTGAATCACATTGGTTTCTAGAGACATAAGCATGATGACAAACAACTTTTCATGGCTCACATGAGCATTCAACAACAATTACTTATGAGCAAAATTTTGAATTGATTTTTGGAAATTTACGGACGACAAAATTCAGCCGTAATTTTGCATCAAAAATTTTAAGAGAAAAAAAATTAGATGGGTGAATGCTAGATAGAACTATCACCAGAATAAAATAATTACAGAGCAAATCTTGTCACTTTTTTTGTGAAATTAACACTGTTGCTCACTGATTCGTTAACTTGCCAGAATTATCAGAAGATACTCAAACTTTAAAATATTTTCTAGTAAAACAATAGGTAACAAGACGGAAAAAAACCACCAACTGCTCTGATAAGAACTGCTCTCTGAGTAGAAGAAATTTGATCAGATAATTAGCAGAAATATTGCATATCATATGCACAAGATATAGGGTATCCAGCTCAATCATGATTCTAACGAATTTGTGAACGAAAGCGTATAGATAACGACTTGTTTGCTTTCCAATTTCCTCATGATTGTACATGAGAAATTATTTTGAAAAATTTACCTCAGCTGTAATGTAAAAAGTATAGCTGGGTGACATAATAAGATAGTCTTCGTAATATGTGAAAAATGGCTCCACATTTAGGTAGACTCTTTGACAGCTTTAACTTTAAAAGATACAATTTCGACAATAATTCTCATCGAAGTATCTAGAATGGTCTTGATTCCTATTCAAAAGGATGACAGTTTCCGCTGGTTTTAAAATTAAGTGGAAACATTTCATCAAACTTAAGGTGATAATATCATGGTCTCAACTTTAATGAATTAAAATTTCACTAACTTCGTTCCCTTTCTCGTTCCATCTCCTGTTCCTTCTCTGGATCTTCCGATTCACTCGAAGACTCCGACGACGAATCCTCCGTGTTTGATGATGAGCTAGATCTTGAGCTTTCTTTCTTAGTTTCTTCTGCTTTCACTTCATCCATATTGGATGTTTGTAAGGAAGTTGATGACACTAAAAGCCAATCAAGCAATTTTTATGAATTACAAAATAAGTTTAAAAATATTAGAAGTAATGAGCAGCAAGTTAATGTTTTCCAATAATAAAAGTGCTACATGAAAAAGAGGAAATTTAGTGAACTGATGCACTTCTTTTCCTGAACAACAATCTTCATGAACTATGCCGCCTAATTTCTTTAGAAAATATCTATCAAAATTTGACAGCAACCACTACCCAATTTAATCCCATAAATTTTTAAGAAACGATCTCATCTCTTTCTTTTTTAAAACTGAAATAATGATGTAAAACTGGATTCCAAGATGACTAATTAAGAATGATAGTTCGATGAGATAAAGAAACTGAGTCCTAAGTACAAATAGAAAAATTAGATTCCGTATTGTGCAACTGTGAATCACAATAGAGAACAGTTAGTTCAAGATAAACCAAAAATTACACTAAACTCGAGAAATTTCATGCTTCGAAAGAAAATTTTCAATACCTATTGAAGATTCTAAACGATAAGTATTTTCAGCCAAAAAGACTAAACCATAGCAACACAAGAAATAATGAGCATAAAAATAAAAAGAAATTAAATAAACACCTGATTCATTCTCAGATTGTTCTTTTGCGACTTGTCGCTGTCCAGCTTTAAGACCTTCTTCTCCGAGACAATAAGAATTTTTAACAAACGAATGACAGCATCTATATCCCCACATACCATTCTTCCAAAATGAGCCAAATATACTCTTATGATTCATTGGGTACCTGGAAATGCGCTTTCTCTTATGACAAAGAAATGAGGAACCCCAACGAATTTCACATCAAGAAACATAATAATTCCACTTAGTCAATCTCACACTATTTATTTTTACAATATATAATGACCAATTCTTTTTACTTTTGTAACATTGAACACATTCCTGCAATGTCCAGTTTAAAGCTCAGAAACTCTCGATAAATTCTCCTTCGCAAATCAATTTTCATAATTTTAATAACCTAAATTTATACATTGAACTTATAGCCATACGCTTTTTACTGCAACATGACTGGAACTATTTCTAAACGAAATTTCATATAATTAAAAATATAGTTGCATACGTTTCAATTTCTAAAGTATTCATTACACCAGAAACAAGCCAGAAGTAATTTCGACTAGTCAAATTCTACGTGGACCAATTGATAATCTGTTAGCCTATCACAAAACAATATAAGCAAAACTACGGGGATCATTAGATGGTCGTGAACATATGATCACAGAAATGTACGGTAGATAAATGATTGCTTGGATTTCACTGGATATCAACGCAACTAGAAAGATGTAATGGTCTCCGCTGAACTCTGTTGAAAACCCATATGAACAAGAGAAAAAGATTGTTAAAAAAAGTGCATAGACTAAGTCTAGTGAAATTCCAGAAAACTTGCTAGCAATTGATTCTTCATATTCGTAGTATTAATGTACAACAAAATACTGCACTAAGTAAAAAAATAAAGTGAAAATAAAAATAAAGTCCAAAAAAAAGCAATGTAAAAACCTGTGTTAGGAATATTACGTTTGATCAGCTTATATCACTGAAGAGAATGCGTAATGTGCAAACACTATATAAAAAAACAGCAAATATTAGAATATGGCTGTTAAAATAATTTACAAACTCACACATCTTCTTCGTAACGACTGAGCACATGAGCACGCTCTGCTCCCTTTATTATTTTCCCTTTCCTACTATACTCGACATACTGTTCCGTTTGAGCAAAAAGCAATTCCTTTGGAGTTGATTCCAAATACTCTTCACCACCATATTTTGAAAGCAATGCCTAGAAATTAGATTTGGTCAGTAGACTAGGACATAAGCAACCCCGTCATCAATGTGAACATGAATATCTTTGTTCTAATACCTGTGAGAAACACATAAGAAATTCATTCCTTCTCACATAAAAAATTATGAAAACAATGTACGGGACCTTCCTCTGCTCATTATCTGTCGCAGATTTCTCTTTATTGAACTCTTTCTTTAGTGCTTCTAGTTTCGTCGGCTCTGCAAGAGCATGTACATCAATTCCTTTGCATCGTGCTTGCCACGCGAACACCTGTGCTTCGTTCGCTTCCACAACTTCGCCTGTATATCTGAAAACTACACAATCTGTCACAAGGAAAACGTTCCAAAATTAAAATGAGTTGAATCATAGTCGCTTAAACGTCAGCAAAATTATGTTGCAGTTACAATAGAATAACCTAAAAAACATAAATCTATACCTTATAAAGTTTTCTCCTGAAAATTTCGCTGCTTCTTTTTCTTTTCCTTGCACATTTGCGAACGGATTCTCTCTCATTGACCGGGACTTCGGATCATAATAAGGAGAATTCTCAGCAAGATTGAACAAATACTTAGCGGTGTCCTCACGAATCCTCAAATTTCGCACCTGGAAATGCACGTAAATTAGCTGCTTAGTCAGAACGAATAATGAAGACATTGACTTACCGTAATTCTCGTCCTAGAATCCATATCGACGGAGACACCAGCCATGTCTGCATCTTCTGCATATTTATCATCGTCACCTCCACCTTCCTTTTCAGGATCAAGAATTCCAGCTCGGATCTTAGAACTTGTGGAAATTGGAAATGTTCAATGATATATTTTTGGTAAATGAAAAGAAAATTTTAACTGGAAAAAACAAACCTGTTCCGCCCTTATTGCCTTCCTTGTTTCCTCTAAATGTTCGAATTCTTTGATAACCTAAGAGAAATAAACACAATAAAAGAAAATCATCAGACAAAAACAAATCAAACACCTGTTCATGACTGCTTGGATCGAATCCATTCCATCTGTCTCTTTTTGCGTCAAAATTAAGTAGAAGATTCGGCTGTAAATGATCATCTGGTGCAATATCCTCGCCAGTCCTTCTAAAGTATGAATAAACTATGTTATCGAACTGAAGACACATTCTAACCTAGTCAAAATATTTCTAGAATTATTTATATTTTACAGTTGATCACTACGTCAAGCACTTGCTCTCCATAAACTATATTCTAATAACCTTTTATCACAATTACTTCTTTGACAACAAAAAAACATACATTGCACCAAGCTTACGAGGTCGTTCAAAACAGTCGCGCTTATTGTGGCCAAATGCACCACAGTTCTCACAGGCACCTGAAACTTATGTAATTACGTATTACACAAGAATACCACGTTATATAATTCCTCAGTGTCTGCACATTCGATGGATTAATGACAAGTATGTTAATAATGTCCTAAAATGTAAATCTACCTTAGCCATAAACTGGACAAAAACAAGAATACTACTGAAGTAAATAAATAAACTTGCTCCAAAAATTAAACATTCAATGAGACACAAAAATCCTAAGAACCATATAAACCTGCTCAACTTAACAATCAAAATAAAGAAACAGAGCAACAAAATATACTCAAATGTATGCATAGTATTGAGTTACTATATAAGGTATTAAATACATCCCAACAATGACTATTTATGAGACAATTGACCACATCTTAGCTGAACAAGTTTTTCGACTGATCCATATATAAAAAATACCCTTCCGAAATTTCGTTGCAGCTTTCCCTGTGGTTCCCTTTTTATACCACTGGTCAATTGTTGCCATATCCTTTAGTCGTTCTACATGTGGCCTTTGATGCTACAAACGTTAGATTGAGCTAAGTATATATAAACGAGTTAAGATAAACAGCAAAAAAAAAATATTAGGAAAAACTAAATAGCCCATAGCACATCCTACCTGAAGAGTAGGCCCGTCGCTGGGAACATACCAAGGATTTTGAGAGATGAATTGCGGAATATGTGGATTTATATCGCGTCCCGTTTGAACATCTACCATTGCAGGAGCTGTTCCCGCTTTACGTTCTTCCTAAGAATATACTATACATTGACACGACAGAATAAACAAACAAAGCAAACAACAAACAACAAACAAAAAACAAGATTTTACTTGAAAATTGAAACCAATTCACTCTATATAAAGAACCTCTAAATCTTTTTCCTTGCGATACTCATTCCTAGTTTTCTTTTCAGTAATATCATCACTTCCTTCACGAAGGAGCGCTGATGCGGGCACGATTTTACGAAAGGATGCCATTTCTGTAATCGAAGTTGAACCACAAGCTGAAAAAACTATCAGCAAACTTCATGAAAAACTCTCCAATAACGAAATTAAGATAAAGCACAGGTGTGTTCTTGTATCAGAATACCCAACTCTACAAAGTAATAACACATACTTACTGTAATGTGTAATGTGCAAATTAGATAAACATCTTGAAGTATAGATTAAAACGTCATAATTCATATTCATTTCAAATTTGGCTTAATATCATTCCACACTAAGTAAAGTAGCCAGCATGAAAACTAGAAAAACACCACAGGTTTGTTTGCGTTGAAGATCCTAGACGCATCGCACATGATCACCACTAACGTCATGCGAGTTGCAAGAGTGTTACGTGCATTAGAGCACAGTTGTCAACAACAACACTTACAGAAGCTTTTGTTGATATGAATGCAACTATTATTTTGTAGTTGTGAGATTTATAAATACATTTCAGAGCAATTAATTATCATCTTCTTAATGCCTTCGTGTGTGTCTTTGGAGGATAGAATAACTCTTGGCAAAATAATGGTCTTATCTATAATGTAACATACATGTGACCTTATGAAACATCTCAAAGATGATTGGATGAGTTTTCAATTTGTACAACAGCAGTGTCAATTGCTTTTGATGCAATCCATCAATGGTTCACAATGTTTTAATCTTGGTACATATCACGATTTCAAAACAAAAATTATGAAAGCGTAAACACACGCAAATTTGTAAGTGTTGCTTTTGGTGAAGGCGTGAGAACATCACAATAGAGCGTTCTCGACTGTTCAACATCAACATGCCAATGCTGCAAAGTCTCTTGTAGTTTAGCACAATACGTATATGTAAAGAAGGATATATGGCAATATCTACATATATATGCATGTAAAAATGCATAAACATACCGCCTTCGTCATTCCTACTTCAACAGTTGTACGCAATTAATTACCATTATTATTCGACTGTTCGAGAAGCGATTTCGTCCTTTCGATTCCCTTCTTGACATGTTCTAGTAATCTTTTTTCCTACCAGATGATTTACATGGCCAAGCCTGTAGGTGTGTCGTCAAAATCTTCATGATTACCGTGTTTCTCTGTAAGCGTTGCTAAACGAACATGGGATACCGACTAGTTCGAGCCATGATATCAAATTAATAAGTTTTATACCAATTCTTCTTTGTTTCACAACTTTATTAATACATCCCTGAATGCTTTTGAGGTGAATCACCTTGAAGCTTTCTTCATGAATTTTGGGTTACGACAGAAAGCATGAAAAGTGGCACAGATCTTAGTTCGAATTAAATGGATGTTGATTTCCTTCGAGTCGGCGGTTAAGAATTACATGTGCCACTCGTACGTCACATGACAAGACGTGTCCGGATGGAAAAAATCAGACCGGTGTAAAGATCGCGCACGGTGCTTCCGCTCAAGAATGACTACCAGAAGGATATTCAGAACTACCGCTCCACTTGCTTGCTGAGTGTAATCTACAAGCTTTTCGCGAAGGTTATCCTGTTCACATTTAAATGGCAGGAAAGGTTACAGAACTCTGCCGAGAATACCACCTACTCGTTGTTATAATGTTTTCCGACTAGTAGCCATAAACAGAGTACTAAGAAAAACGACAAGAAATGGACTAGATATATCAACATCAACATTTGTTACTCATTGTTTCATTGAATTCCTGTTAAGGTATGATACCAAATTTCGATTTCATTTAGAAAACACGAAAATAATATAGTATGTAAAAAGAATAGGAACGTAAAGACGTTTTTTCTTGTGTCTTTATAGAATGCTTTTGGTGCTCCCATTATAAAGAATGCTTCTTACAAGCATCATGTTCCAAATCATTAAACTTGACATTGTAGATATCGAATACCTTCTGCATCATCTCCTTGTTTGAATTGAGGAAAAAATCTTAAAGAAATACAAGATACTGAATCTTAAAACGCATTGCAGCTCTTCACCTAAATTTGAAGGATTATAAAGCCACATTTTTGACGAGAACATCTTCTACAAAGTATAATAAATTTACTGTTTCTTCTTTACTCTGAACAGATGGACAAGCGTTCCATTGTTGTGCCCTTCTTCTCGAATACTGTATTACGTGCTTGTGTTAGCATAAACACTAATTTTTGTACTTGTTATACTGACTTACTAGATATGTATACACAAATACTTGTTTTTTAATAATGAGAATACTTTTAGGCTCAGTTCATCAGAAATACTAATGATTTTGGTAAGTGTTAACTGAGTTCAGAAAACTAGTAGGGTACGAAAGTAGGTGTTCTGAGGTAAACAAAGCTTTCACATCTGTAATCAATACATGATCCTCACGATAGATCACGGTTTAGAGTTATCGTTCTTTCAACAATTACATTTCATTTTTCAAAGCCATCATTTTAGTCTCATAGAATGGGCTCTGAGCTATGTTTTGGCATTTTTACCAATACTTAATGTCTACTTCGAAAAAACTCAATAATAAAAATTTGCAGTCATGCTAGTGATCTGCATGAAAGATAGCATCTTCAACCGTCGACAAATTCGTTATTATCCTTTTAATGAGTGCTATTAATTCTTTATTATATACTCTAATACATATTCAGGATCATATCCATACATCATGTCACAGAAGGGACTTCATTTGAGGAAGCAGTCCGAATCATTGAACGAAACAAACATTCGTCGTGGTTCATATGCTAATGTAAGTACTAGAATAATAGACTACGACTTCTTTGCTTAAACTACACATCCGCTTTCAAACCTTTATCAAACTCCTAAAAATTATAGGTCACTGTTAATGGGATTGCAGATGATTTTCAAAAATTGACGTTGGAGTATGTTTATTTTTAATCTAGTGTACAAGTAAAGTCTGTAGCAGACATCATTAATTTAGTCATCGAAACGAGCAACTACCTGAAAAGCACGCTCGGTTGAACAATTTGAGCACGTCAGGAAACGAGTTTGCTACTAAGGTAGAAAAGCACTCATCATGTTTTTTTCTTTCGCTCTTTTCGATATGCTTATAGAAAAGCGACGTTCGACTAGGTAATCGCTTACTGGATAAGTTTTTGTCATCGATAGGATTACGGCGGATTCCACAGCCAGGTAGCCAAATTTTCTCAATTTTGTCATGCGAATACTAATAGTTTTCACAAATTTTTGACTTCCTATCTTGCAGACAATGAGAACCTAACACAAGAAGATGCTGTAGCTAACACAGATGGTATTAAAATTCTTCAGATATGCATTGATTCTATTTTCATTTGTTAATCATTGAGCTGAATCTTTGTATGTGTTCAGACAACTCAATATTTTTGGGTAAGGAATCAGAGAAAAGAAAAGCGATTATAGACTATCACAACATGGGTATATTCTGGAATGTGGATCTTGAGTCGTCTCACGCTGACTTCCTCGTAGACATTGTCAGATACGCGTTCTCTGCACAAGTATGTGAAGAAATTGAAATCCCATTGAGTACAAGAAATATCTTTTACACACAACTTAGCTGGTGTTAGGCGCAGCTCTTCATGAAAAGTGAATAAAAACTCTAGAGTACTAATGTATAAAAAATTCTGAAAAAAATGATGATTATTTCGCTCATAGGGCCCAAGTGATATTTCGAAGTTATTTGATGCAATGCAGAGCAGTATTCGTATAGATATTCCGAAATCGAATCCATATTTTACCACTTTATCACATTACATCAGTGAACTCAATGTAACTCACATTTATCGGTTTATGCTTGTCTCTGGTAGATGTTAATAAGTTATTGGCGTTTTATATTAGACGGACATTATTGAAGCACATGGTCGCACCTCATTTGCTGTTAAATTTTTTTTCCACGCTTCAGATTAATATCATGATATAATTTTAATTTCCAAAAAGATCTTTTGTTGATGAATAATCCACTATATTTTAGAGTTGCACATCGTAATCTTACCGAATATAATATCTTTAATCATTTCTTGTAAACAATTAATACTTGTTAAGGCTTTCTATCCGTCAACCACTAAGACAGACTGGAATGCTCTAGGCGGATATCGTATTTTCACTCTTACTAATCTCTTCATCATCGAAATTTTTTATAATCAACTACTACCGACTGAAGTTCTACCACTTGCTGCTTATTTGGTTGCTGTAACCATTTCTGTAAGTTCTTTACACTAAATGAGCATTGAAAAAAATTCATTTGTAACGCACTATTATTTTTTTATAATTTATTAAATGTATTTGTTCTGAGAAAATGTTCTGAAATATTGATTTTTGCGAAGTAATCGAACATGTTCAGAAGTATGAAATATCTCGCAACCAGCTGGAAGATTTATCGATTGCAGCGGTTCGATTAGCTGCAAAGGTGGAATCTCAATATACGTTAGGCAAAGAAATCGTAGCGGAATTCGATATTAGGAAACTCAATGCGTGGGAGAGAAAAGTAATTTATTATCCATCAGCATAGAAGTTGTTCCATACTCAGACAGTTTGGTATTGATGTCTAGTTTTTCCTGGATACATATAGTCATGTATTTTTTCTTTTCACCTAATTTCTTTTTGCTCAAAAAGTGTAAACGTATCTCTACGAGTCGTAGTTCTAATCAATCAAATTGTAGATCTGTCGTGCAACAGACTTTCGCCTACTAAGATGCTCTTCGCTTTTCTTTATGCGTATTGTGCAGAAACTTGTTGAGGTACACTGATCATGACTGAGGATGAATTTAGAACTTCTTTCTCATGGTGATGGAACAAAATCTTAGTAAACAGAATATATTAAGTATCTGCGTAATTCATGAAGAACCACAGTACTTAAAATGGATAAGACATATTTCTTAGCGACACTCATGGCAGTGGAAATTTGCAAAGTTTGCATCGCAGCTTGCTTGCTGCCAAATCGAACTTGCTTCACTGAAACCCAGCCTTCTAGCTGGTGTTGTAATGCGTCTAACATGTTTTTTAGCAGATGAGGATAGTTGGGTGGGTATTTCACTGATTTATTTGCTTTTTTTATTTTAGCAATTAAACAAAGTGTTTTATAAAAACGCTATTCAGCCACCTGAATGCTATAAAATTCTTGGAGAAGATCCTTTGGACTATGATTTTCCTCAATCGATTCTTTGTCGTTTGATACTGACAGCTCGCGTCAATAATGATTTTGCAGATGTATGTTGAAATCACAGATTTCCTAGTTAAATCATAGGCTGAATGACAAAGCATTTCCATCATTTTTCAATTATAATACACGTCACCTTTGGTTACAGGTCTACAGCCGTTATCACAGTGTCGTTGACCATGCGATTTCTATTCGCCCTGGTTGGATAGAAGGCGAATCAGCTGCTGCCAATGAGGTCGAAATGCTGGGAAATAAAGTTTTCAATAGATAGTGAAAGATATGTAAATGTATGTTGAAATATTCAAGACGCCTTTTAATGTGATTCTCATCCAGCTACCTTTCGTAGAATAAAGAACTCAGAGTTTCAATTTTCTAATATAATATACTACTTCCGGACTAAAGAGTTGTTTTGCTAAGCTCCATTCAGACAGCTAAAGAAATCATATCATTTTTCATAATGTGAGTATGCTTTACATTCAATACATTGTTAACCACGCTAAGTTTTTCCATACAGAAATAAATCGTTTATGTTACGTTGTTTATGTTCCTTTGTTATGGTTGCAATTTATTCGTCATCATTTATTTAATATGTTATTTACATCGTCTAATCATATTCGTTCTTATTCTATTCGGCTTTCAAAGTATAGACACTGGGATTTTACACATTGCGTGAAGCAAAAGTATATATTACTCCAGAGGAGCAGGAATGCGTAATATTTTAGTGACATACCAATTTACGTCAACATCTCACTATGAAAGGATTGATATGTTTGAACAGTGGACTGACAAGTTCTTGAATGGATTCATTGTCTCCAGGTGCTTTCTTTCTTTGCTGCCAGTTCCATAAAACTGTGATGTGCCGAATCATGATGAACTGAGCTGCGATCTATTCTCACTAAGAATAAGAATGAAGATATAAAGTACATTGAAAAATCTTAGATTTATACCTGAAGATATATGAATTCAGTAAATGAGGATGATTTTTTAGATTGTTGACCAGTTAGAAATCAGGGTAGATAATGGAAAGAAGTCAGTATTTGTAATAATCGGTAACATCATTCTTCTACATGCTTTTCATGGAGACTGCTTCTGAGCATAGCAAGAACACAAGATAAGGCATAACCTACAGAACAAGCAGAATTTTGCAGAATATCTAAACGGTAGTGAATTATTGAAGCCTGCCGAGAATAACAAGGACCCTTCATTTTAACCTTTGTCAACTATGAAGAAGCACTTCATAATGTCGAAACGAGAGTTGTTATTAGCCTTTTTCATTGACTGCGGAGTGTTATACAAGTGTACCAAATGGCTATTGCCAAAATTGCGCAACGAAAATGCAGTTGGACCTTTACTTTTGCCATCGGGATGCGAGTTAGGCAAAACAATACAATTTCGTCGAGCTGTTCAGTGCTTGAATTTTATATATACGTTGAGTAATCTATGAACATGGAGAACGGTGTTCAAAGATGGATTGTTAACAACAGAATCTGTAGGACATGCATTAGAATTTTTCAGTAATCAAAGATCATTTAACGGAGCAGAAAATACGCGTTCACCTCTTCGATTACATAGTTCTATCATTTTGTTACAGATGCGAGACTAGGGATAATACCTCAACCACCTCAAAGGTATTACGAACTATTCGCAGATAAAATAAACTGTGAAGACAAAAATATCCTTTTCGACATCTATCTGTAAAAAGGACAGGACATTGTTACATAGCAAAAAAGGCTGACGGTATGTTTATAGCTAACGTCAAGGACGTGTAGCACAGCTAACAGCAAATTTACGATCTATGGCTTAAGTCAGTTTCACTGTTTACTTAGAAGAAATTTTAAACAAGTTGCACAAGAGAAGAACGATTATAATAATAACTAAAAATCAAATTGTTGAGATTCCCAATGCTGGAACGAAGCTGTCACGGTATAGGAATAAGCTGTTTACCGCAAGAATCTGGACTTCGATCGAACTCGAACGCGCACCTACAGATATCCTGTCTGCCGTGCTTATCTATTGCACTACCGTGGCCCTCGCTCTAAGAGTACTCAGTGTTTTACTTATAGTAAGTGGGTATATTACTATTGCATAATATTTATTTATTTATACTGCATAATGTAAATTTTATCTTTTTCATATGTATATGTTCTTTTTTTTTGCTGGTGGAATGGCTACAATATGTGGAATGATGATAGTAAGTCTCATAGACATATCTGTCTTTGAACTACCGGATGTTGGTTACATCAACCATCTCACCATTGCTTCTTTTATGTGGTAATTCATTCACTTTGCTACAGAATTGTTATTACAAACTTTTCATGGAATTTTTTTTTGGATTCTATATAAGTTTTTAGTTACATTGAATACTCATATGATCGCACGAGAATTATGAATAAGTTACAGACCAGATGCGCAAAATCCGTTTTACATTCTTTACATCGTAAGATTTCGAAAACTTATAATTGTACACTTTGAGCATGTGTTGGATGCACTATTCCAAATGACGAATGTGGAGAAATTCACTTATACAACACTAGTGTTAATGTTAATCAATTTACACACTGCAGGTGAGTTGGTTTAATCTCCTCTAATTTGGTGAAAGGAATACTGACGTTCATGGCAGAGTGAGTTCGAGTCCATTTTGCCAAAACATTAAAGTTAGTTTATGGAATTCATTGAAAATTACGCTGATTTTATCCGTTAAAAGGGATAATAATCATAGGGATAATCATTAGGCAAGAGTGCCTCAGGACATTTTCCCATTTTTATTTCAATCTCTTATTCTAACATCATTAATTCTATAGTAATCTTTTTCTAATTGACCTCCAGCATTCTAGCACTAAAGCTTTCGAAAATCAGTTTTTTAGAAAAATTGAAATGTTACTAACTTGTGAGGTTGTATTAAACCTACAATCACAATTTTATAAGAATTCATAATTGAGTCGTCTACATCATAAGCATCATTAATATCACAATATTATTATCATGCCATTATAACGTATCGTAAGCAATAGAAATTAAAACAATTTCTATGATAGGACAAACTGCACTGTAGCGGACTTTGCGAAAATAAGAATGTCATATTTGAGTATTTTTCTTTGATATAACAGTATATCAGTCATCACTTGGTTGACCTAGATTCCCGCTGATCATCGATAGAGTTTAGCGGGCAACAGTAAAACTCCCATTTGCTAGGGATAAAGAGCCTTCTAATCTCATTCTAGAACATTTTTGATGAGGTCTGACCATCGGCTTGATGGTCTTCCTGCAGTGCATCAGATGACCAGTGAGATCCAATCACTTACAACTCGTGCCCACCGATCATCATTCATACGAATCATGTGTCGTGCATACATGTTGTATCAGTCGTTACCCAACAACGACCTTGTAGAATTTTTGGTCTTTTTAACAGAATTTCTTCATTGTTCGTGCAAATAGTGAGCATTTTCACAGTTGAGCAACAAAGGTCGTATTTTGTAGCAACAGGTATTTTGGTGAGAATTATGGGAATTTTTATGTGCAGAGCATTGCATTGTAATGTAAATCATGCAGTGGCTTTTTTGATTGAGAAACCAACTGGTTGGGTGGGCGCTAAAATCTCCCTAGTTATGGGAAGCATTCACCATATTTTTCTTATCACTTGTAATGCTGAGGTTGTTTTGCACATAAACATAATCCATATTTTAGAAGTGCTACAAGCTTGTATATTGTGGATACCGAGTTATCAACATTACTGCCGTTTCGAAATTTGCAAAAAATCATGCAGAATAGAAATGCTTGTAGGTGAAATGATCACTTCTAGGTGAAATTATTTCAATCTATAAAAATTTGTACCCAAGGGAATTATCTGGCTTTACAACTGTCATATTGAATAGAAGGTGACTTCGATATAAAACCACTTCCTCCTTTTTCTTAACTTATGTGTTTCATTCTCCTCATCGTTTCATGCTTTATTTCATTTTGACTTTTGGGAAACGTGTAAAGGCTACGAGGTCATAGGGTGCAGTGGTGAAGGTGCGATAGCGACATGCAGGTCCCAATCAGGTTCGCGGCCGCACTTCTCACCTACTGACCTACCGAGCCCGCCATTCTTCCGGATTCGGTGGACTAGTACCAGAAACATCTTAATGGAACAAATAGCATTAACTTGGTGAAGAGTGGTTAACGCAGCTCACTGCATGGACCGGTCTCGCATTCAACCGCCTCTACGTTATTACGTTGAGCACTTTGTTCTATTGTTGTTCAAATGTTTAATAGAAGTCTAATTACACAAGCTTGAGGTGAAAAACTGAACTAATCAAATAAGGATCTGCATGGCAGGAAGCTACAGTGGAGCAGATTTGCGGATATTTATTCTCGACGCATTTTGCGTAACGACTGAACTTTCTAAGTGTTCGTTAGTGTTAGTGTAGTAGTGTGTCAACAGTATCTAAGCGCTGTTACTCCAAACCACTGGTACCAGCATCCAGGTGCATTTCCAGCTTCTACAGAGTGCAGAGCGCGTTCTTCTGGAGTGGGTGGTTAGAGTAAGGTTGACGTTTTCATGTCGTATCCACGATATCAAAGTTCTTGAACCAGTCATTCACAGTTTGAACGATAGTCGTGGTTGTCTGAAACGCCGCAACGTTCGTGGTATTGGCCGATTTCATTACACTGATTCCCAACTTGTATTCGTAGAATACAATCAAGCGTGGCTGGTATTGATCCACTTCGATTTTCAATCAACTCGTGGCGAGCGTGTCCTTTAATACTATTACTCGAAAGGGTGCCCTTCAATACTATTGGTCTACAGCAACTAGAGCCGTCTCCAACACATTACGACTTTTTGGAATTAAGCGGATTTTGAAATAAGGAACAAACTACATAATACAATAGTGAAATAAAATTATGACTAACCTCTATCAATAAATAATTCTTTCCTTTTTTTCTTTCATTTTCATCTGTTCTTTTCATTTTTTCACGTTCTTGTCATTTTGTTCTAAAACATTGATTCCTTCATGAATGAGCATTTGTTCAAAACTGATCGCCTCCTCACACTATGTTTACCCTGTCATTTAAGTATTGCGTTTGTATTTCATTACACTAGGTGGTGTGCATAAGGACTTGAAGTGTCCAACTATTTTTTTTTAACTCACTCAATTTCAACGGTTAAATCAGCGGTGTTTCGCTTTTCCCGCAATTAACCGAATTCATATTTGCAGTGAGACTTGACTTGATAGTGCAAATTCATGCAAATTTTGAACAAAAAATTCATACGAAATATATAGATTCTGTTCCAGCTGCTGTAGTTATTGCTGGGAATACTCATTTGAAATGGAGTATCGGTGATCTGCCAAATCTCACCGGGGTTTCTATAAATAATACTGTTTCAAAGGTCACGTTTTCTTGCGTTCAAGTTCACTAATATACATATATAAGAAAGTATATACCATATGGTATAATTCGAAATCCAGATTGCAACGATTATTATATACAATAACCCGAATATCTGTTTGCCGGCGGAAGATGTCGACAGATTGGAAACGGCTTCCGGAGGAAAGGATACTGGCAACAATCTTATACAAAGTTGTCGTGGGTTCTGTAAAATTTTGGATGTTAATTTAATATTGACTTTAAAGTTAATTGGTTAATATTTACTTTAAAGTTAAAGTTAATTGGTTGAAAAAAATTACGTTGTAATACTTTTCTAGTTGGCAATTATGCTATACCTATGAAAAATATCTGTTACTTGTGTATATCATATTTCTCTCAGTAGAAGCTTGGAAATACTGCGGGTATTAATCACTTATAATTAAGCTTCTATACAGTGGACTACGTAACGTGATTTGACTGAATATTCAATAACATCATTCTGTTAGTAAAGTGGATGAAGTGTTGTTCTCTGAAAGACTTCTCGTCAATTCAGATTGCGACATGCAGTTCCTCTTAGAACAAACAGCTAATCCGTTAACAACTGAATCTAATTTTGAACGTTGCGTCGTTCTCAATGGTGGTTTGCGAATAGATCATTCTACTACCACACTTCTACAAGTGTAGTGCTTATTTGCTTTCACTAAAACAGAAAACGGCAGTATTAATTAACTAAACCTTCCTAAAACGCATTCTTATAATATTGAAAGCGAGTATTTCACAGAATTTCGTAACCGGAATCCAAGTTATTCATGGTGGCTTATCGGTTCAGAACTCTACTTGGACGTCTTTGCAACTGCCGGCTTTGGAGAGAATTCATAACCCCAATGGTAAGTTGCATTGAATAGAAAACGGAGTTTAACAGCGAACTTTGTTCGAAGAATACAAATATCACAGTACTTTTCCGACAAGACCTATCACTTTGAGTGCGTTATTAGAGCAATAACTGCGTTTTTGGAGTCATATTCAAACTATTCGTAGCCTAAGGCTGCCATGAAAGTGGTAGTGAAAAGATCTAATTAGACGTTTTAGACGCAAATTAACATTTTCGCATGTCTTTTGACGATAATTCTCAATGAGAAGAGGTTATCATAACATGCAACAGTCTATAAGAGACTATTTTGTGTTGAAGAAGCACTTTAATACGTGCCATTCTAGAATCGTGAAAAAACAAATGTTAAGAATAAAATCAACCATTATTTTCTATAGAATTACACCTGCGACGGTTCCTAACAGCTCTGTACATTGGTTGAATTACTTTTTATGTTGAAATAAGTAATTGTATTCACTATATTTTATTTAGTATACTTTTTGTCATCATAGTATTGTGAGTCATATTAATATATTATTAACACTATTATGACTTCCTTTCTGTCATTCAATGATAAAAGTAAGCAGTAAAATAGACAAATATTGCTAAAGTTTCTATTAAGGGACAGCTATTGAAATTACCAACAACCAAGTCATCAAGGAATTATTTTTTCCTGTGCTTCATACTATTGAAGGAATCAGCATTTACGTAAACATAAGTCAAAATCCATTACTGAGAATAGACCATGCCTTGAGGGTCAGTTCAATTATTTAGACCGCCGCACTAAACATTGTTTTTGGCTTTGTTTGAAAAATGAAGAAGATTGTTCAATATACGTAATTTTTTATTTGTTTAACTGCATTCTTTGCAGTGGCATTTTTGCCACTCGCCGCCTGAGGTTCCGAGTTTTGCGGCCATCTCAGCACAACTATGGACATTATAATTGTTCAATATAATTGTATAAGGCGCTAAATGAAGTTTTCATTTGTAAATACATTAGGGGGGCCAATGTAGATTAACCGATGAATAATAAATCTTCTTTTGTACATTCA
>KN716595.1:54146-85690 GCA_000816705.1 Dictyocaulus viviparus
TAAGGTCTACGAGCATCACGCGTTCACTCAAAACTATCAATAGTCACAAACGACTCCTTAAAATAATTACCAATCAGCTCGAAGAGGTTCTAACGAATTCTAAAAACAAAAATTTAGAGGAAATCAACATCACTTCAGTGGAAGGAGAAATAACGCCCAATGTGCAACAGAACTTGCAACAACTGGAAGACGCAGTAAATGCCATTGAGTTGCTGACCTCAAAACTAGAGCAAGTTTGGCACAAATTTATGGCGAAGCTGAGACAATCACCACATGTCAAAGAGGACCTCGAAACTTACGCTGATACAGCGGAGAGCACCATATCACAAGCAATAGCGTATACAATATTACTCCAAAATCGTATCAAAGCTTTTAATGCACATGCAGAGCGGTGGAACGCATCATACAGAATTCCTCAGTTGAAAACGGGAACAAATGCACCCACCGAGAACGTAATCGTAAAAAGCCTCGACCTACCGTCGATACCCATCCCCACATTCAGTGGAGACATATGGGAGTGGGAAAATTTCTGGGAACTCTTCCAACTTAACATACATTCCCAGAATATTTCCGACATACAAAAGTTTAACTTTCTACAGAATTCATTAAAAGGTGAACCCCTCAATGGAATAAGAAGATTCCAGCTCAATAAATTAGGCTATCAGAAAGCTATAGAATTTCTTTTAAAAAGATATGGAAATCCTGAGCTACTCATTCGTCGACTACTAGAAAAATTGGACAACGCCACTATAAAATCTTCATCTATTCAAGAGCAACGTGGTTTACTAGACGACATTCACGCGATTATGGACCAACTAATAGAAAAGAATGAGGATGTTCACACCCAGTGCATGTATATGAAGGTATTATCAAAATTCCCATACAGCACTCAACGTAGGGTGTATGACAAAAAGAACAATTCGCCGGACACACATTTTGACATGCACCAACTCCTAAAGTATCTGGACGACATTATCGCTAATGAAGAACTCATAACTCGCCAGACAACTCAATCTAAATCCATCAATACAACCATTCATGACAATAACGTTAAACGATGGAGACCGCAGCAACCAACAACTTCATGCATGTATTGTAATGGCAACCATAAGCCATTTTACTGCAAGAAATACATCACACCTCAAGAAAGGTACCAATACCTCAAAGATAATAATCTATGCCATATCTGTGCGTCTGCAACTCACAGGGCAATGTAAAGGATTTTCATGTTATATATGTGGACGACGACATCACACCTCTAGCTGCTTCTTCTCCACTCAACAAGAGAAATTGGTTCATCACAATCAAAAGTCGAAATGGTTAACAAAGTGATGAAGAACAATAAAATTAAGGAGAAAGAACATAAGGCTTACAGTCCTAATACTAAAGTAAGTCAAATAAAGCAAGAAAAACCTCAGAAACAGGATACTGATAGTCCCACTGCAACAATAAATCAACTCAAGCAAGCGAAAGTGGAAGGTACGAACATTTCAGATTTACGAAGCAAGAAATCACGAAACGCATTCGTGCCAGTCGGACAAATGACTATTCTCAACCCCAAAACGAAAAAACTCAGCAAAGTCCCTATGTTACTAGATATTGGAGCAGACATGTCCTTCATTGATGAAAAACTAGCAGAACACTTACAGTTACCTATAAAAGAAAAAGTGAAGCTGAAACTAAGCACCTTCGGATCCAACGAAGTTCATGAACATATATCGAAGGAAGTCTCACTAGATGCGTGGGATTCAGACGGAAATCATCTACCATTTTCACTGTTTACACATGACGATATACCCAAATATTATAGACAGGCACCTATCAGTCAAGAGGACATGGACTTTATTCAAAAAAATAATATCGAAATTTCAAGTGACAAATGGGAGCCGACTATAATACCTTCTATTATATTTGGTTGTGATAAGGTATGGAACATAATAAGGAAAGATAAACCACATATAAAACTTCCATCTGGACTTCATATATTACCAACTTTATTTGGTAATTTAATCACTGGAAAATTACAAGATGCCGTGCAACAAGACAATAAAGCCATCAATGTGTTGTCAGAATGTAGTGATGTTTGGCCAATGCACCAGAATGTAGTGAATGATTGGCCAATACACCAGATTGGAGTGAATGTTTGGTCAATGCACTAGTTTTGTAGTGGTCGCTTGGCCAATGCAACAAGTTGTAGTGTAGTGGCCGATGTGCCGGAATTGTATTAGAATCAGTGACAGTGAATATCCTAATGCTCGCCGTGAGTAGTTTGCCACGCGGGTCTTTTGTACTGCTCGCCTCGAACGTGCGTTATGGAACCTCAAACTTGAGTAATTAAACCTTTATTTAAACAAACATAAATATTACATCAAGACTAGAATAACGGTGAATGAGGAACATGCAATAAAATTAATCACTATGTGATTATTCAATTAGATAACAATTACAATGAGATGCAACTGGTGAGAATCATATATGCGGATAAGAAAAATACGTTACGAACCATTGAGATTGTATGAGTCTGTAGCTGCTTATATAGGGAGGAGGCGGAGTTTAACGACGTGTAAACAATGTGTGTCCGTACTAGAGGATAAGTACGACGTCAAAACAACTATGACCCTTTACGAATTAGGACAATTGTGTATGATTATTAGGAGAAGACCAACAATATAATTACATGATTTGTATCCACTTTTTATGTAATTCAAATGATAAGGTAGACACGATCGTCGAAGTGTGCAAATTCATTTTAGACTGCTATTTCGTTGCTGGGTATTAAACATTTTGCGCTTATATATCGAATTTTTCGGAAAATTCGTCCGCTAGTGCTACTGTCCATTTAAACGTTTAATGCTATTTTTAAATCTTCAGGTTGCCTACGTTTGCAATACTGTGTTTCGATAAACTGTATCTGAAATGTAATTTATATGCTTTGCTCTACCCATAATTGCTTAGTTTATTTAATTCCATGTGTCGTCTATTGAAGATTCCTTTTCAGACAGCTAGTAAGTTATTCTTCGCTATACATGTTCTTGTTTTCCTGTACTGATGTACTTCCATGTCCCTTTAGCTAGGGTTTGCTCTGGTTAACGTGTATTGATCGACTTCAATGATACCTTTAAAATCTATACTTTTACCGATGTGTTTGGTTGCCTTTTTTTCATACTATTGCTAACATGATTCTTTTTGCCTTTAGTCTTAACGTTACTCTTTTTTTCTTGCCGCTTCACATACCTGGCAGATGTCGTTGATAATTAATAGTATCTCGTTTTGAGTGTGCAACTTGCAACATCTGGATTAAGCTCTTTCTAGCCTTTGAAAGTGGGAGCAATTTCACTACTCTGTCTTCACTCTTCTAGACGGTCAAAGGTTTTTTGAAGTCTTCGTAATCGTTTGCTCAATCATACTGACTATTTTCACAAGTCTTTTTTCTTGACTATTTTCTTACTATTTATCTATTAAAGCATGCATAGTTTTTGTAATGATGTGGTTATCTTGTTCTATTCATTGTACGTTAGCATTAGTTTCATTTGTCTTTACGGAATGCAGTGTCTTCTTTTTTAACTCGTTTAAATCTTTTCTAGCTGACCCAAGAGGTAAGGAAAGGTAATTAGTCTGTGTATTGTATTAATATAAGCTATTTTTGGCGTTGACAAATCCCTGTTTCTGGATGCATTAGTGTTCGGCGTGTTACCGTAGGGTTAATTGCAACCCTGGTCTATATAGTGATTTGGTTTGATTATTTTTAATGGAAGCAGTACTGTTCACCACACCCAGATTTCTCTTGTACAATTTTAATGACTCCGGAGTGATATGAGGCTTCTCTAGCTATAGAGAGGGTTTCGCCAACCTGATTTAGGCCTGCGTATTACTCCGGCACTTCCACCGCTGCGCTAGCCGCCTCCCTTGTTTTGTATTACCGTTATGCCTTATGGGAGGTACCAGGATCACATTTATGAATTTGTGTTACTATCTAAAATGCTTTCAATGTGCATTTTTCGGCATCTTCTTTACCGCTTGATGTGAGACAATGTTAACTATACAATTAATTCTCGTAGTCCAGCATCAGACTCTCAATCTTTGTTGACAATGTTCGTACGAATGCCAGGCCACTTTCCACGTTCCTAAATTCCTTGCTTTCTTCTTCCACCTCCTTGACTCTTGTCGTTCTTAGTCTGTCGTCGTCATAGTTTGCAAATATATACCCAAGTTCACAAATATTGATTATGAGACCTATTTCGATAGTTTTGACATGAACTTTTTACCTGCCTTTACCACTTTTTTGTGGTGGCACATATCTGTTTATTCTAAACGATGCACCATGTGTTTCAAAGAGGAGGAGGTCAAGAGATTAATTTACCTTACTACAATGTCTGCTGTTCTCTCAACAGCAGATCTGCTGTACAACTCAAACTGATTCACTCCATTACAGAAAATACTTCTTTGTACATCCGCAAATACACTCGCAAGTCCTCCTTGGTAGGACGACTACTGCCGCCAGAAAGCACAATAAGTACTCTACAAAGCTAACACTAAATTCTACTGACAACTACAATTGCCATTGCGACTGCAATCCAAGAATCTTTATGGAGCACGCTTTTTGCTCATGCTACATGCTTTCACGAATATGGAGATTGTTTAGGTGGTTACTAACCACTTTATTGTTGCATTATAGAAGGCAGCTTTATAAATTCAACAAAGAAATTCAGTTCGACTTGTTCTGACATGGATCATATGGGTTGAGCATACCTCATAATTCCTAATTATATCATCTCTGTCTGGGAAGAAAAAAAAACAAGCATGTCTTTATACAAAATGAAACCAGAGGTAAAATATTATCAGTCACTAACATTGACTCCGACACGTCAACAAGATATGTTGATGGATTTTTAAGAAAAAATCTATTATGCACTACTTTTCCTGGTCATCTAGTAAGAAGTTAAACACATTTGACGTGAGTAATTGTTCATTTGATAAGGAAGGAAGATTTATCGTGGAACAAGGAATGGGTAATTCAATTGAAGTAGTAGTATGTTGTATTGGAAGATCCAATGAAGTTGTTGGATGTAACATTGGTATACACAAAGGGTTGTGAATAAAATGTTCGTGTATGTGAGGTAAATTCATAGCACGACTTCCTCCAAGTAAAGAAGCTTGTGAAACACTGAAATCAAACGTCCTTGGTAAATCTTGTGGTACCAGAAGATCAACTGTTCGATCCCGCTCTGAAAATGCCAGCCGAGGAAGCTTTGTTTCTAGAAGGCATACGTACATTTGCGTTGTACGTGTCATCAAACGACGCATGTTGAGCACCTGAAAACGTTGTCTTTAAGGCAAACTTATGTTTGCACTTTTATTTGTATAGTAAGCTGCATTGACTTTTCAATCGAAAATTTTAAACACCGCTCATTGAAGAGTATTTGTGTGTCCGGTTGAATAAACTAAAACAATGAGCACTGTTTGAGTACAACTGGGACATTGATATTACATATTGAACTGAAATCCTACCTGAAAATTGTATTTGTTTGAAATGCTTCCTTCGTTGATACGTCTCTTATGATTTTTCATCAGCGGAATCAGAAGAACAGAATAAGTTTCCTGTCGGCATCTGTAAGACAACGTATAATGTTACAAGCTGCACTTTTATATCCAAACTTCTGCATATTGAAATAAGCAATTCTTCGCTGCACAAATACAAACAAAAGACATGTGGATCTACGTACGTCAATGCAAATATGATGAAGCGACTTACTTGCTGATTATGGTAAAAAGCTTATCGTAATAGATATCCAACGTTTTCTCATCGGTGTTCCACCAACGCAATGGCAAACTACATAAGATCTTATTAACGACATTGAAATTAAAAAAATCTGAAATGAGTCTTAAGTGATAACGTTTACCACAACAGTAAGAAAAAAACAAGGACTAGAGCAGATAGATATGGAAGCCATGAATATATGACAGGAAGTTCTCTTATGCACTTCAGTTTGTCCCTTATTCAACGGTTAAATATGAACCTAAGCGCGTCCAATGGTAAAATATTGCATTTGGACCTATGTAGCGAATATCTTGCATTTCGAAGATTTCTACTTTCTATATATACATTTCAAGAGCCATTGTCCCAAACTACCTTCAGTATTTCATGTTATAATTCTAATGTAGAATATAAAAAACACAATCTGTCCAATTCTTATGTCTACCTACAGAAGATGTGTTGAGTCTTCAACAGCTGTTCCAATGTAAACAGCTGATGGTGAAATCCTATTTACTGGACTGCGTCAATCCCAAAAACAGTCAAGCCGATCTTCTAGTAAGATAACAGAGTGGTTTTATGTTGACAAAATGTGTATACTCACTATTTCTTGTCTACGGATCATAAAGAATTCTGCAGTTAGGCTAGAGATGTATTGATCGAATATCATCTACAATCCTCTTTAAAGCGTAAAGGCATCAAACGATAAAACTTCGGTTTATGTTTGTCCACAATGCCTTATGTTTTCTGTATGGAAGTAATTATATTCATAAATTTGTGAATGTGTTACAACGTCCAAAAAGACATTGACGTAAAAAGATAGACCTAACAGTACTACTCTGTAACAGTACCATATGGAAAAGCGATATAAGTAATCCTAGACAGGTGCGAAATGAGAAATGTCGCCGCTTAGTGCTTTTACAAGCTTCGCTTCAGTGATAGTGCGTCTTATTATGCCAAACATTAGATAGAACAGATGCTAATTGTGGGATTATAAGACTTAATTCAAATATAGTGGAAACGATGACGATGAATGTCAAATGAGTTTTTGATGCACCACTCAAACTCAGTGACAATTCCACAGAATATTTTTTTATTAATGCACCATGTATCTGAACTTGAAGTCAAAATCAAAAACTACCTTGCAACAAAGCTTGTTAAAAGAGCAATAAAATAAAAAATAAGTAAAAAAGTTCAGTGCTTATATGTTTAACTCTATGCAAACCTTTTCAGCACCACAATTATTAATCAGTGGGCATAAATAAAGAACACAATGTTACACAAAGTTTCAAAAAATTATTACCAGTTTTCTGTATAATGACAGTAAAACAAAAACCTGTCGATATATGCACATGATTAAGTACAACCACATATGGCAAACTATGAAAGAATGAATGGACCAAAATGCAAATGACGGGCAATCAGAAGGTGCAAGCAATTCATTTCCACTAGATATTAAATATGAAAATGTCACGAACTTTTATAGATTACTAAAGGTCCTAGAAAAATAGCATGATGTTCCGTGACTATTCAGAGCGTATTCTTTGGCTATACCTATACCCTTGGTAATGTAAAATGAAAAATTTACTGGTAGATGCTTAACTCACTTTGGGATCGACAAGAATATAAGCGGGTGGGTAATGTATATAGATTAACTTTCCTAAGCACTATTGTTCGTGGAAGAAATATGTATTATATGAATTTTTTTGAAAGTAGCATATCAAAGTATCAACATAGTACTAATATGCATGGAAATAACTATACAATTACTTAAACATCGGAAACAGTTTTACTTGAATCACATATGGTTCATATATTATGTATACCTTTATTGAATTCTACAGCAATAAACTGAAGATGTCTAGCTCTGTTTCCGGCCTCTTTCTTGAGGTAATTCTGTAGTCCAACCCAATTAACTTCTGCCATAGCTAGCTGGTCGATCAGTGGACTCATAGCAATGCAAAAACACTGAATTAAACATCCATGATGCTTAACAAGCTCTGTGTTAACGAAAATAATGCAAAGCTGTTACATCATAGTTTCTCAAAACTTCCAGGGTTAGTTCTCCACTGTCACAAGCCATGTCGAGCACAATATCTCCTTCAAAAACATGTTGGCTAAAGTTTTTTTTAAATACAAGCAATACTGATATTGATAAATCTTCACAACATGAAAGAAAACAGAGTTAACATAACCTTACCGTCATGGACACCAACCATTTCGATTGCTGTAGCAGCTATAGTTCCATTTAGTTGCCAAAATGTAAGATAAGGACGGAAAAACTCTTCGCTAAATTAGGAGAAACTTGTTGCATTTCAGAACAGAACGCCTTCAATTGATTTGAGGAAGTTACTTATTTACAGAAATCTCGTGTGTTCAACTAACTCGTATAGCAGCACTCCTGCGTAAATGTTGTGACGATTGACAAAAACTACCGCTGTTATCTCGGTGTCGGACTTAAACATTGTGTCATGACAACGAATCGTCCACGAATGTCCTTCCATTTTCATGGCGTATTCAACATGTTTATGTAATTCCTTACGTACAATCTGAAAATGCTAGACACTGACGATTTATACGAATTTTTCTACCAAATAGATTTTTTACCACACCTGCAAACCGTTTGTCCACTCAGAGCTTCTTTCCGAAGTAAGAATTACAAGATGAACAACAACATGTTTTTCGGCTGGAGGCAATCTGTTGTTTAATTTCCGCATAATTTCAATACAACGAGATATTTCAGGAACGTAATTAATGCTGTAGAAAAGGAGCGACAAGTAAACTCTCAATTCTGGAATAATTTTAGTCACCACCATTAAACATAGATACCATGCACCATAATGAAATATAAGAGTCCGGAAATCATACTCTTCTAACCTACAGGGCAGCTTGGATGATTCTTACTAGGATACATCTTGTTATGATACATTTTAAGATACACTTCATCTGCATACTTAAGACTACGCAATTTGAACAGGTCGTCCATGATATCCGTAACATTCATAGAGAAAGAGGTTGTGGTTGGTGAACACTCATTTTCCTCTATCTCTGCCTTCAAAATAATTTAGTACAAGCAGTCCCACTAGATAAATAAGCGAACAAAAAACTTACTCCTATAGCTAATAGCTCATCTATTAGTGAAATACCGACGTTCTGCGCATGAGTTGCAAACAGTCTTACGATAATCATCGTGACGAGTTTCTATTGAACTACATTAACCGTGTATGCACCAAAGCCATCACAACACAAAAGATGGATGTACAAATATGTCGTTATGTATGTTGTATTCAACGTAATTGTGCGTGGGTCCATATTGCGCACCAATCGATTCGAGTTGTAGTTCACGTACTATCTCGTGCGCTCCGAATTTGTTCAATTTTATCAGCAGTTTGTTCCTTTTGATTCGAAATTACAAAGATTATTTTGGTTTAGTCACCTCATGGTGAAACAGCGAAGAAAAAGAGGTGGTGAAGACTGTGAGGATTCACAAGGGTTTGTTACTTGTGGTGACTTGGATGTATCAAAGAAGAAAATAAATGGGACGCTGGAAGATGTAGGTGTGACTTATATCATTTCTTAGCAGAAACATATGTTATATATGGATGTTTATGTGTTCGTATATCTTAAAGTATTTTAGGACGACTTTGACAACAATGGAATTTTGTCAGATCAATGTCGTTCAACGTTTATTAAACAGGAGAAGTCTTTCACTATCGGTGAACTGGTAAAAAAACAACGGTAAAAGTGTATTCATGCTTTTTACGTAATTATATTGGTAGTGCGTGAGAATGTAGAACGCTTGCAGTGTGAGTGTTTGTTGAGAACATGGTTTTTAGCAATAACAATGGTTCTGAATCAAAACAGGCATCAGTTGCTTCACTTGCTGTACAACTTGCACAGAGTCTAATGTCGAATGACACGAGGAAGTTAGATAGCGTTCTATGTGAGGCAAAACTGGAGATAATCCAAGTATGTGTTCCACGAATGATAATCATACCAATCACAGGTCGGACTTATAGCACTAGTTTCCAATCCTTTACACTTAAACCTTGGAATTTGTAAATTGAATATCTCGGTTGTTATTTGCTTGAACCGTACTCTGAGTTGGTATATAGTGTTGAAGATACAATATAACACAAATGCAGGCTAACGTTCCCGCGGAATCACCTTCTTCAGGGCCCAAGAAGTCTATGTCGAATATGCGATCAATTCAATCAAAGACTATCGTTAACCTTGCAAAAGAAATCAACAACCCAAATTTTTTTTACCTAATCAAATATACCATACACATACGAAATATTCACCCTTTTAAAGGTAATTTCCTCTACTGTTGGGTTTGGCTTTCAGTTTGTTTGTCTATATGTAAAAAGAAGTGTGGTTCCTTACAGATTCTCAGCTTGAAATATTTGTCAGGTCAATTATAATAATTGCAATAAATAGCAAGTTTTTTTTTCCCTCAAATTGCATGGGAAGGAGGGATTTAGTGCGTCATATATTGAAATATTTCATCTTTCGAAACTAATGCTTTTTTGGTTGTACTAGGAGTGTTTATCGGAGCAATTCCAATTTGGAAATTTTCAAAAAGTCGATACAGAATCGGTCCTCAATGAAACTGCTGAAATTCCATGAACGATTCTTTGATTTTTGGTTTTTTAAAAGATTTTCGGCTGTGTTTTTCTAGATATTACACGCGTTTTTTTGGCTACAGTTTGTAAGTTTACCTAAACTGTGCACACGCTAACTTTAGAATATCTTAACGATAACACCTTATCATCTAGAGTAATCCTTCTAGTCAACTGTCTTTGTATATTGCTATTTCGAAATCAGTGGACTCACTTGAAAAACTTCTAACTTGTTTTGTTGCATATGGTTATCAAAACCATATTTTTAGATCATACTGATCACACTTTTTCAGTGAAACGTTCTTAAAGTTGCACTGCGCAAAATTGCCTTTTGTCCATGAGTGAAATGTGTATTTCCAATTTGTATAGAAGCAGTTTTGGCACTTGTCTTTCAGTTTTTACAGTATGCACCTACGCATTCGTCTTTGTAGTGAGGGTGACTGAAATCTAGCCTGGTCTATACAATGAGTTGAGTTAACCTCTCTTTATCATGTCATTGGTGCTTCATCTTCCTTAATTCTCCCAGTGCCAATTTAACTGCATGAGAAGAATGGCGAGCTCAGTAGATAGGCGGCGTTCATAAACCTTCGCGCCCTTTCTCGCGGTTCTGGTCTGCGTATATATGGCACTTCATCCATAGCGCTATGTGTTCTTTTCCTTTCTTTTAAAATGTTACCGAAAATTACATTCATATCAATGCAACACATTTTGGTAGCTCTTTCATTTTATACTTAATTTGTGGAATTTAGTTTTTTGTAGATTGTCTTTGGTGTTGATACTGAAGTTCATTAATTTCCATTGATGTTCGCATCTTATAAAACACAGTGGATTTTGCTGTTGAAAATCATCCATCATTTCTCTAACACAAGCACTAGATTGGGTTTAGTAATCGAATATTGTTGACGTCGCTGATTGAGAGCCTGTTACTACTAGACTTAGTTGGTGAGGCACAGTTTATACAATGAAGATTGAGAAATATTGGGAATAAAGAAAACTCAGACTGTAAAGTTATATGGGCTAAAAACATCACGACTTTTCTGTAGTAACTGATAAATGCGGAAATTTTTTAAGAAAGTGGCAGGTATTTTTTACAATAGAGCGTATTATTGTGTGAAAACCTAACTTCTAAAAGAATCTACTGATTATAAAATCGATTTCTTAGTTCCATTATGTTTCCCACTATAGTGTAGCCGTGTGTTAATGCTAAATACATTTAGTTAATATTTTGAGTCCAAGTATAATCTTTGTTGAAGAAATTAATATAGTCATCAGAAGCATCATTTGGAATGTAACTTTTTAGTGAATAGTATATATATATATATATATATATATATATATATACGTAAATGTATGTTCATATATATGTACTTCTAAATACGAGTATAACATATATTTGCACGTATATATGTGTGATCAATGTAAGCTTTGGCATTTATCAATTCCTTATGGCTTCAGAACATGATTTGAATTCATCACAACATTTTAACAATTGAATGCAATATTTACTTGTTTAGACTACTCTTCTTGAAATGCAGTTGTCCCACATAATACCGCTTTTAAAGGCACTCTATGAAAGAATTAGTACTCGTTCTGCAACAAAGTAAGTTTATATATATATATATATATATATATATATATGTCGCAGTTTTTCATCATAGTTCATTATATTTTATTAGTTTGGAGAATAAGATGCTATTTTTTCTTATATTGTGAATTTGATTCGAATTTTTTTTCACGTTGTTTTCGTTGCTTGAGCTTATGTTTCTCCACTGATTTGCTCTGCAAAATGAAACCTAATAGGTGCTAATAAAACTTGCTTTTCAATTTTTTTTTTAAAGGCAGAATATGTTTTAGTTGTATATTGTTAAAAGTTTCAGTGTAAAACCATGGTTACTGTGGATACAATGTATTTTATCTTTGCACGCTTCCTATCTCTCTTCTGTGAGTTTTTTCTTACAAGAATAATATTTCCACATTTTTTAAACGCTTCTTTTTTTTCGAACTGCTTAAGTGATCTTCGTTATCTTCTTTTTTTCCATCAGCTCTCTATAGTGTTTATTAATGCGATTAAATTTAATAGTGGTTTTTTGTGCTATTTTATAAGTCTTCTATATTGTCATTCTGTCAATATAGTACATTTTGAATGTTAATCATCTTTCTTTGAGTTTAAACCACTATATGTCGTATTTCATGAAGAATTTCATTGTTACCACTCCTATTCATGTACTAAATATTTACATTTGATGTTCATTTCAATATGGCTTAGTATTTATAAAAGTTAAATAAAAGTCTTTCTCTTCGTTCTTACGAATTTTTTAATCCTTTTAATGACTTTTTTAGACAACGCAATTCTATTCTTGTATTATTGCTACATGTAGCGACTTTTCATTCCCATTAATAGTTTCAGGTAAAAAATCTAGAAACGCAGCTTGGTGGACTACTGGAGTGGATGCGAGTACGTATTGGGCATCAGCAAAAACTCTTGGAACTGTATGGGAAACTAAGCATGCTTGGTGAACAGGTAGGTTAATATTTGCGCATTTGAAACAATGGATATCTTTACTGCGAGGTAGTAAATTTGCATTGGTCTACGAAATTTTGATTTGTGGAAATGTGAGCGATAAAGTAGTGGTTGAAGTTTTGTTTGAAAAGAAGCATAAGTTGTGTGTTTTCTAGAATACTACAGCTTTTTAAAATAAATAATTGGTTCATGTGGTATATTCGCTTGAGCTTGAGTTATATATCTAGAGTGAATAAGATGTTCGCTTTGTCTCGCACAAACGTAGTTTTAACTGGTTATATTTTATCTGTTTATAATGTTTGCTAGTGATTTCTTGAATTCGAAATATTTAAGAAATAAAATTTGTGGCGTATTCAAGGCATTCGTTTTTAACTAGATTATTGATTAATAATGAAACATGGGGAAAGGATAGCAGCGAGAAAACGCTGGACTTGAGAAGTTAATCATGATTTCAAGCATGCATCTAGATCCTTTTTGCTTTTATTCTAATTTCTTATCGTATTTTATGATATAGTCTAAGATGTTGAATGTTAATGTATCCCTTAAGTGTGCTACCTTTGACGCTCTATATTGATGAATCATTACTTGACCTTTACATTTGTTTCGTAATCTGGTATGTGGTTTGTGAATATTTTTAGGATTCATTTGTTGTATATAATACTTATGAATCATCAATTTTTGTAGCTTATTTTTTTCTGTTATTTCTCCTTTTGTATTTTAATATTCTTTTTAAAATACACTCCAGATCGAACGCCGAATTAATCGAACAGTTATTGTGGCACCACAGCCTTTAATGGTTTTTAATGACGGTTAGTGTGTACTCTTTTTTTCCTGTAGAAGTTAGACTTTATATTTTAGTAAATTTTTTACCCAGAGCCAAACAAGTCAGGGAATTAGAATTCAAGAATGTATAAAGCTTCAAAAGGAGCAGCACTTATTGATGTCACATATCTCAGCATTTTTATTTCCATCCAGTTTTACAGACGTCTCTGATTTGGAAGATGTTGAAAGTGGCGGGTCTGATGAAAGCTGTGTCAGCAGCGATGACGAACAACAAGAATGGTGGGACGAGAATGGGTTTGGTGTTAATAATGATTGCAGAGATGATGAAGACTCTGATGGTTTGTTTACTCATCTATGTCATTTTACATTTCAAATTCACATTAAAGAAAGGAAAAAATTTTTTGAAGAGTCTGGAAGCGATTCCGATTCTAACGTATTAATGAGTAAAGTGAACAACGACGGTGATAATTGCGTAGTCAACGATGATAATGAATTGGAGGTATACATATGAGGATATTGTAAACACTGGAAATATCAGTTTATTTCAGATCTCAGTATTTATTCTTTTGGTTTCAGAAGGAATTGAGTGCTGACGGCGATGATGAAGAAAATGAAGATGAAATGGATATAGGATAATTACTGTCCCATATCTAGTTTGAATTTGTTTTTCTAAATTCACATGCATATTCAATTAAGAACGTTAATATCAGTTAAAATTAGATTTTTTTCCTAATTTCATTGGCTAAAAGATTAGATGGATGTTTGTAATGTTAGGGGATAATTTCGTTACCATTAAATCTTGAGGTTTTTTTCTCGACTCAATGTTTTTTCGCCAAACTTCTATTTATGAATTGTGCGCATATATAAGTTTATCTTTTGTTATATAGAATATTTATTCACTTGTTATTTCTTTATTAAATTTCATAGTATTTTTTGCCGAATACAAGTTGCGAATTCGGAAATTCTTAATCAGTCTATTTGTTCAGCTTTTTATTATCTACCATAATGTTTTTTTCGATGATGTTTTTCGTTTACATTATTCAAATACTGCATGGTCGTCCGCTTAAAACATGATATGGCCTCCCAAATCCAATTTGCTGTTGTTTCGTCACTACAAATTATAGTTCTGGAGTGAATTGTATGGTTCAGGTGTCTTTCTAGTTTCTGTGGAAACTCATTACCATGCAACCATAACTGTTGTGCTACCTGTCTTATAGTGTTACTGTTATTCTTGTTGATTTTGTAGAAATATAGCAGTTGAATATAAATGGTTTTCAGTTATTTTTAAAGGGTGGAATAGTAGGTATTCTTCATAACGTTTTTAACCATATACGATGTATGGTTTGATAGAAAATTCCATTTTTTTTTTTGTTTTGCTGTCTCTTATTACATGGAAATACATTGTTCAAAAGTGTGGCTCTAAACAATGAAATGGTTTAGGATAATGCTGTCATTTGGTGATCAACCCCTATATGACTTCTATTGCGTAGTGGGCCGATGAACGAACTGACGCGGTCCACCGAACGAAAACAGGCTTCGAGCGAATTGCGATCGCTTTGCGGTGAAAGCGCAGCGCAGGCGGTCTAATTTTAGTCTGGCCTAGAATCGCTGCATCGATTGACTAGCGAACCCGTCGGTAGCTATGAATTTTAACGTGTGATTTTTCTGTCTTGTCGTCCTGGCTTCGTTTTAATAGATTGGGTTTCGCCTAAGCATTGAACATGAACGGTCGTGTGGGGCGTTGCCGGTTTGTGAGATCCGTGATGTTACAATTAGTTTCCTTTAGCGTATTTCGGTAAACTTTTACGCAACCAAGTGAAACAGCTCATTTTCTAACTTTACATTGTGGCGTTCTAGTACTTTTCCGTAATGAATATAAACCTGCTTCTCTCACTGACCTATTTTACGATCATGAATTCTATTTCTGATAGAGTCACGCTGCTCTGTGATTCGCAGGTCGGTATCCTATCCCGTGAAATACTTTGTAAATCTGCACTGTTATGTCTGGATATAAAATATATTCTATGCATTGACTGCTTGAGAATCTTCATCCTTTCATTATTCAATCTAGATATGTATAATCGAACCGGGTTGGCTCCGGCGCCCAACGTGCCCAATCCTCGAAATGCTGGTCGAAAGAAGAGCAATCCGGTCCGTAAGTTGTTCGCTTTGATTGCGATCAATATTTCCTAGACATCTCATGATTCTGAAGCACACTTTTCCAATTGATCTAGTTCTTATGTTCTCAATCTATTTTTAAATAATGGCCCTGCAAATATTATTACTGTTTGTTAGTCACTAAATGTCTGAAGCAGAGATTACTAATTATAGTGTATTAAGCAGCACAAAAGGGCTGCTGAATTCAAAATAGTTTTGACATTGTATTTCCCTATTTTCGATCAATCTCCATTTATATACTGCGCACTTTTTATCCTAATATACAATGGTTTATCCTGAAATATCACTTCTTTGGTATCGTTATGGAGTTTCATCCAAGTGTTATCTAAAGAGTCAGACTAATTCTTACCTACAGTGCAGTCACATTTCTTTTAGAATTTTTCGTAGTACAACATTGATCAGATAGCAAACAATTGTTATTGACAGTTTTTCTCTATGTATGACTCTGCTATTAATTCGGATATAGTCGCCGCTTGACCAGCCTCTTGAAAACGGGATTTCATCGAGGCGAATTTCATTGCTCTCACATCTCCACAGCGTTTTCTTTCTCTGCGCCTCACAAATGCGTTTGTTCGCAGTTTGTGAAGTAGACTGGGATTTAATTGAGATCGTTTTCTGTTTTGCAACGTTCAACTTTCCCAACACCAAACTTTCAAAATAATGCTAATTTTTTTCGGAAAAGCACATTTTATTCATGTATATTAGAATGTTACTAGACGTATAATTAGCGTTATCGCATAGTTTCATTGAATTGAAAATCAACGTTGATAAGTTGAAATACGCGATGAAACTAAAATCAGATCATTAGTGATGTAAAGTTGCTATTTATCGAGTTTACAGACTTATGAATCAGTTATTGACGTCCATGTTAATAATATTCCAGTATGTCTTTAGTTGAGAAT
Source organism: Dictyocaulus viviparus (assembly GCA_000816705.1). Lineage (NCBI taxonomy): Eukaryota > Metazoa > Nematoda > Chromadorea > Rhabditida > Metastrongylidae > Dictyocaulus > Dictyocaulus viviparus. The sequence continues at coordinate 70,905 of KN716595.1, forward strand.
CTTGTTTTTATGAAACATTTCATTCAATTTGCACGTTTTACCAGCTTTTTATTTTTATTCCTAAACATCAGTAGGCTTTCTGTTGTTTTGTTACCAATTCGTCATTATTAACATTTGTATTTTGAAGGAATTAGCTGATCGTCATGAAGTGAAAGACTTCAGTTCTTTAATTATACCATTCCACTTAGCATTGATCAAAAGTGGCTGTTTTCTTAGTACTTTCCATGCTCATGCCTTCTAAAGAAGTGAGCCGGATTGGTTTTTTCGTTCCTAAACCGTTTAAGACTTCATTTATGCACTTGTAATTTACTGATTTTGAAAAAAATGAATGAGCTTTTAATTGCGAATAAAAATTGTCTATTAAACAATTTCTATTTCTATTACCATAATCTAAAAATTAATGTTTGGGCCAAATACAGTCAAGTTTATAATTGTAATAAGTCTGACATTTGGTCGTGAAAATAACTAAGAATTTTATCTGGTTTCTACCATTTTAGACTATATGGTATACATTCATGACCTTTTAAATTAGATTTCTTTTGTTGTATCGTAAGTCGTTGTCTGCTTTATTGATAACCGAAATTTGTTTGTCAATTTTTAAGACATCGAAATATTTCGGATAACAATTGTTATGGTTTCATTAATCTTCCCTCTGAGTAATCTAACGGTTTTAGTGCGTGCTGTAGAGGTGTACTCACGGAACGACATTGATGACAGGAGTTATTGAATAACTGCACTCCTGCGAGGCAAAAACTGAATGTATTACCATCCCGCTTATAGCTTTTATGTAAAATAGTTTCTATACGTGACGTTAGGAATACTTAAGATTTACTCTGTCTCAACGGCATTCCGTAAGTTAATAAGTCTAACTTTAATTATGCTTGTATGTTATAATTTTGCATAAATTTGCCCTCTAGAGCAGGTATTAAAATTTTTAAATTCAGACTAAAAGAAAAATTCACGTTGCTTTTTGCTGTTTCTCTTTAGTATGCAACATACAATTTCTTTGTTTGATCGCTGCTGCATCCTAAGAAGGAGCACAATCATGGCAAAAATACGAAAATACAATACGAAAAGCTTGTGTTGTAGAAAGAAATTTTCCCTGATGTTGCACATCGCTCGTTCTTCGTCGATTTATGCGGAAATCGGGCATTGTCATCACCGATCTATTGAAGATCTATAGATGAAACTTGCATTTCCGATCCAATACGGTTTGATGATTTAAGCGCTACGGATATTTTATTAGCTGCTAAGCTTAATAATGAGACATTTATCAGGTTGAAAGCTAGATGGTCAAGCTAGAATCGCTGCAAACTTTGGAGTTGTTCTGATAAGAAAATAATCAGGCGATAGTTACAAAAGTAACGTTTGTAATCATAACGGAGGCTCTAATTTAAAACTTAACTCCGGCCTTCTATATTATATCTATTTTAAATGCAACATGTTTTGGGAAGCTCAATCCGTCTATTCAATAGAAATTTTGCATAAGAATCATCGACTGTGGAGCAGAATAAGATGGAAGATATAGATATATCTGATTTATAGATATGGACGCTCAACGACAATAATCAATTAAAGAGTTTTCATCAAAGGCATAGAATCTTAGCTTCATTTAAGAGTTGGAATATGTCTGTGCATGCTGTGTGTGTTCAGTGGAGAGTTTCTGTGTATTGCTGTTTATCTGTCAGGTGTTATTTTATACGTATGCAAATGTGGTATTTCTTGTCTGCTATTATGATGGTCTCTATATTTGATACAAGAGAATGGGTGCACATATCTACAGATTTATTCTTTACCGTAAGATGGAGTTATTTCATGTCAACTAGAAAACAGAGACGACTAGGATTTTTCTGATGAATGAGATTAACTTTTAAATATCTAATCACTATTACCAACAACTACAATTCATTGATATTCAGATATTATTTATCGTTTTCTAAGTACATCGTTATTTTTTAGGAATTTCGCTTATTTTCTTTATGGTTCATTTGCGTGCAAAAAATAGTTACCGTCCATAACGTTTATACTTTGCTTATATTTTAGTGTGGTCCGCTAAAATTTTCTTCAATTCATCCTTTATACTTCTGATTCCCAACAGAATGAGTTACACAGAACAGTGTTCTGAATTTATTAACTATAAAGGAACTATGGATGGAGTTAAACTGTGCTCAAGTACTTCATATTGTCAATTCTTTGTGGTCATCTGTGAAATACAGATACAACGTTACACAAAATTGTACACTTCGATCCTATGAAAAGTGTTTGCGGCGTAATCTCAGACACAGTGTATTCAATATGTTGCGTCTAATGTGGCCTTGAAGATACTGGATAAATATGATGGTATACCGGATGATAAAACAAAAATCCCCACTACGTACGCACATCTTAGGAAGAAATGATGACGATGATGATTTCCGAATAAAGGTAATGGTTTCACACAGAGAGCAGATAAGATATGGTATGCTTCGGCATTGATCAATTCCTTTTACGGGATTTGCCTACGCAGTCGTGTTCAACGTGATATCGTGGAGGTGGTTAAATACGAGTTTGGTTTATAAAGTGATTGGAGCTAACTGCTGTTCACCAATTTATTGCTATTTAACTTACCCTATTTTTCAAAATAACTGGCTTGGTTGGCCTAAAGCGCGACTTCGAAACTGATTAGGGCCTGCGTGTCACGGTGGCACCTTACCCACTGTATCACTACCTTCCCCCTTCATACATCGAAGAAAAAATATCAATGAAGAGAACTGGAAAGTAATCTGATAACTGCCAACAACATTCCTGAAATGAGTAGTTCTGTATCAAATGTTTATCCACTCTGTCATTTCTGGGTGATTTCTTGACGTGGCGTACACATTAGTCACCTTGTGAACAACTCTACATATGTTGGATGTGATTAACAAATATTATGTTATATGATCAACTAATTATTTCAGTATAGATCTGTATGCATGGTTTTGCTTAGAACTGTGAATACATTAGATCGTATTCTTTATGTATTCAATTGGCGTCATTCAAGAGAAGTATTCACCAAAACTTTAGCCTGTGAAACATATCTTCAACCACTTGAGCGAAAACAAATACTGTTTGATTATCGAGAGAAACGCTTGTGGAGCGAAAGATAAACAAAAGATCAAAATATGATTTAAATTGAGAAATAGATGTTTGTGATAGGCGAATGTTTCATTAGTCATAATAAAATTTATGTTTAATTCCAATGTTTATTTAATGTGAGAAAATTACAAGGAGGATATAGTTCACTTCAATTGAATGGAAAAAAAGATCACGAAGGTGTGCTGGATGAAATGAACAATGTAGATCATGTCAACGTAGGACACTGTCGCTTGAAAGCGTGCTTCCTTATGCTTCTAGCTGTTCAATATGCCATGCAAGAATATACCATGTTATAGTTAATATCAGATAACTTCTCTAACAACATATAAGTGTAAATGCAATGTGTAAGATTCATCACTCAAACATATTGATATTGTTGTAACACCAAAGTTTCTTTTTCGTTTGATTTCTAAATTGTACACAAGAAACAAAAATATTCTTTTCATCGAGTATGCTCTCACTTGTCAGCAGGGAACGATTATACTAACATTGATATCATATTAATGAAACTCAATGATGTATTTTATGTAGTTTCATCTTTGCTTATTTTAATCCTCATTTAATGATTTCTACTTTTGCTACTAGGTATGGGAGTTTTTCACGGATTTGCGTGGCCATGGTCTGGCTGGTGTGCGATGTAGATTCTGTCATTGGGTAACCAACGACCGCAGCCCTACAACTATGAAATTCCACCTGAAGAGAAAACACGACACAGGTGGAAAATAAACCAACTTTTTAGACGTAGAGTCGGCTTATGCTTTAGAGCATTACAGGGCCTGGTGGTTTATGGGCGATTTGTGAAGAGAAGATCAATTCGCAAGCACCAGCAAATTACGCTCCTAGATCAAGAAAGGTAAACTGTTTTACCATTTGACCACCAGGGACATGTTTGGGAACACGTGGTCAAATATGGTGTTTGTTCTATCATGTTTGGCATATTTGACTTAGAACAATCTGTTGTGTTATAGCTACTTATGTAAAAGCCAATAAAATTGGATTTGATACGTTTTTAATACTACAGAATTCCTAACTCTTTTCAGTCAGAAGATGCTCTTATTAAAGCACTAACTAATCAACGGCATCAGATGCACTCATTTAATCCATTTACATCACCGGACGTAAAAATTGACAGTAAGTTATTAATTAAAAGTGGTATTCATACAAGTTTAGTATTTTATAGTAAATCTTTCACAGTTTTAGTGATTCTAGCAAATTGTTTATTTCGTATTTTAGGCTTTTCAACATGAGGTTTTTATCGATTGATATATTATTTATATGAAATATATGGAATATTTGCCATATGAAATTAAGCCTGCAAATTTGTTTCCGTATAATATCGTGTTACTTGTAATACCTGTAATATATGTTGTAATACCTATTTATCATCTTATTCTAGATCTAATGTCTGCTCAAGAAGACTTCTTGACTTCGTTGATTCAGCAGGCAACAAAAATGTCAGCTTCTCCAAAAGACGTTAGTAAACATATCTAAAGTTTTATAGAGATTATCCTTATCCAGTATATTAGTTTTAGGAGACTTTTAGTGGGCAGGAAAATGATTGCTTTTCGTTGTCTGAATCATTTCTTTTTGGTAAATTCAATGAGGGAATCGTAAGTCTGTTTTGTGCTGTTTTTCTTCTCAAGTTTATTCCTCATAGATGTGAAAGTAATTTCGATGATTTTTAGTAGGTTAACCATATTATGCTGCACATTCTTGAAAACATAAAGTACTAGTATAATTGCAGTAAATGATTTGGATTATCAATTTTCGTCATTAAGTTTTGATCCTTTGCTTAGTTTATAATTTTTCATGTGAAATTGATCAAGTATCAGATGTACGATGTTTTAGAAAGAAGAAGACGCTTCTTCATCCTCCACCAACGCTTTCGTCTGCCAATCGAATAATGACTTTCAGCTGAGTGACGGAGCTAGTATAGCAGCTCTTCTTCAGGTCATTAGCTTTATTCTCTTTGCTTGTTACGAATAATTTCAATACTTGCAGATCGCCACAGATTCCGACCTAACGTTTACGTTCAATTCACGACGTTGTGGTGAATACTGCTTTGAGTCTAATAGGAAAAATGTTCGTCAGATTTGTGGCGTAATACTTTTTAATTTTGATGGAATTCTAATTTAGTTCCTATCATCAAGACCCGTGCTACCTCACAACTAGAAATTTTGTGTTTATTAACAAAAATGATATTGAAAATATATGAAGCAATTTCTATTATTTGTCAAGTTGAGTTGACTAGATTTGGATGATTTAATAGTAGTGGATGTATGTAAGAGTAACGACAATGTTGTAGTCACCAAGCGTCTAACATTTGCTGCACGGTTGATGGGTGTTTCCCCAAAAATCTGATGGTCCTAAATAAAGAAATTTTATGTTTTCGAGAAGTCGACCGACTGTACTTGCTTAATAAATGATCACAACGCCTGTTATAGTAATAACGATGCAATGCTCTTTAGAAGAACCATGTTACTATCACGAAATACTGTTACGGATTTTTTTACAGGTTTAAATTAGAATTTATTTTGTTTCAGATAAAAAATAATGTTTTTAAACAGTATGTAAGATGTAGAAAATCAAAGAACGAATTGTAGCAGAGTTGGTGATGGAGATAGCTGGAGATATCCTTATTCTGAATCTATCTGAGTTTATCATCTCATCGTACCTAAGTCACCAAATGGTTACTATCGCTGATTACTATTAATTGTTATTGATTTCTATGAATTTTGTTGAACTTTGTTTCAATATGAAGAAAACAAGCGCAGGCACGAAAGTAGAAATGAATGCACAAAATAGGAAACAAGGTGCTGTGATGTCTTTATATATGTTCCCTTCATACTGCAGAATCTATTGATGTGCTAGGTGTCAATTGTTCTAAGAATTATTGGAAATTTCTCAGTGTCCAGTTTCTGCATATCGTAAATCGACTTAGTGATAAAATTTCCTTAAGACTAAATTTTCATTATCATTTGTAAAGTTTGAATTTATGTTTTGTTTATCACTGAGTCATCATTAGTTCAGTGCAATTTTTTGTTGCTGATGAGAATTTTCCGTTTTTATCCGTTAGTCTCGGGTGCGTTGACAAGATTTCATTGTTATTATTCGAGAATGATGATAAAAGGAAGCTTCATTTATGGACATGGGTTGGAAGCAACGCCGTCTATCCCCCTATAGTGCTTAACAAGTCTAGTATTTGATTTAAGTGTCGTAAAGGACGTACAGCTATATCAAACATATCAACATGTATTCATGATTATTTTAATGTGTATAACGTCTATACGTAGCACATCGCCAAAAGGTCATGATAAAAATTATCACATTATCGATCGGAAGTAACTTCTAGTCGATCTATTTTGATTTGAATATAAATTCCTGCTCGCAAAATAATATGTCCAAAATGGATTATGATATTTGATATGGTTTAGATTCGTGGCAAAGAGAAAACGTCGAGCAAGTTGCATTCTAAAAATCACTCAATTACAAGTTCAAATAGTTTTTAGCAAGCTTAGAAAAACTGCAAGATTTTAAGTATACAGTGCAGTGCAGATGTTTTATGTCCATGTTTTAAACCTCAATTAACTACTATGAGGGAAAGGTATGAGAGTGTATTATACCTTATTACATATGCGATTTCATTGTATTATATCCACTTTTTAAAGTCTTTGACCCCTTGGTACTGTTATGTGTTCGTTAACTACCATGCTTTAATAATAGAGGCAACACTAAAAATTAAAAGTTGCATAATCGTTTTCATAAGTTAATTCTTCAGGGTCGTATGGTGGTATTTGGTGACGCAGGAACAGAGATCAGGGTTGCTCAAAAGATCGGTGATGAAGAGATCAGTGTGGAAACGTGGCGTAAGAGCGATTGGTCGCAGTTCTGCTGGGCTGTCCGGGGAACGTGTGTGCATTTTCTCAAAGCTTAATTTCGATATCATTCGCAAGGAAACTCATTGGCTTTTTTGGGTAAAACTCACTTCGTTCATATCTGCCACTGAAAATACATAACGACATCGAATAGTTTGCACATATATTCTAGGTTTTCATAAATGCATGTTATTCTCGGGTAACTATTAGTCGTAATTACTTCCTTTTCATTTACTTAGTAATACCGCGCATAATTATAAATAGTTTTTAATCTACACCGGTTCATGAGAGTGTGTATTATTATTGCAATGGGTCTAGAAATTATTATTCCTTATAATCACAAGAAATTATAATTGAGTTTATAGAATTTTCCTTTTATGAATGCTGTATGTAAGAATATTACGAAGTTCTTTTTTTTCGTCTTAGGGTAATTGTTACTTTAGCCCGATCTGCTGTAAGAATTTTGGTAAGGATAGAGTTTTATCGAATATCAAACTTTACGGTCCATTTCCGGTTTCTCCTCTGCCAACGTCCTTATTCTAGTATATGTTTTACTGTAATCTACAACTTATCGACTAAAATGATTTTTTTTGTTATGTTGATTTTTCTTTTCTTTCTCGCTAAACATATGACTTGTTCATCGGTTATATAATTTTGTTTTCTAATCACTGCCAGTCATCTCATTCCTTATTTGTCCCTGCCTGCAAAACTTGCCTTCGTTTTTCAAATCCTCGATCTCATTTCGGATTGTAACCGATCAGTTGTTATGCGGAGTATCTACACACTTCAACGATTTCCATTTGATTGTCGTATAGAAATAAATATTATTGAGATTGAATTGTGGACAATAATCCGGTGAGGACTAATTGCCTTTTTGTTTTTTCCTTATGGTATTAACATTGGTTCAAAGCATGTGAGGCCATAGCGATTATTGTTATTATTATGATTATGGTGACTGCTGCACACAGCACATAAGTGAGAACATCTGGGTTTTTATTTAGCCTGTTTTTTTTTTTTTTAAATTACAACTTAGTTCATCGATATACTTAGCAATTGATTGATGCATGATTCAATTCTTTGTCTTTTATAATTACTATTCATTATTACTCCACTATATGATTGTAGTCTTATCGTGCTAATCTTTACTCGTTAGTCCTGATATGTCTTTATCATTAGTATCGTTACGTTTTAATGTTGTCGAAACCTTATATGAACGTCTAATTGTCCAGGTTAGAGGCTGAGCACTACAATGTCCATAATATTCCTGACCAATTCAAACTGATTTGAATCAATCTAAATGAATAATTAATCGCTTAATTTTAATTAGTGAGGTTTCGAATATACTATATCATTAATTCATTTTCGTAGTTACATTACATGAGCCTTGCATGGCAAAACGTTAATGCGATTTCTATGAATCACATCTGAGAAAAAAGCGGATTCTCTTCTTCTAAAATGCAGTAAATTCTTGTTACGATGATTCTGCTTTATTGACACTTCATAACAAAACACATTTCTAATCCCTTCAGCACAGCTTGGGATGTTTAATTGAAAACAGAGAATTGCTTATTCAACATAGAATAAGTCACTGATAATCAATAACAAGAAACTACCTTGTAAATGTATCAGAATTGGAATCGACCATAGAATCTTCTTGAACATCTGAGGATAACCTTTCCAACTGTGTTATAAGAGTAGTTAACACATCAATGACAGCATTAGCCTCTTGTAGCTGTTCATTAATACCTTTCAGGATGAAGCGATACTGAAAAGTAAGAAATTTTAATTATAAACTTCAACATGTTTTAATTACACCTCAAAAGAGATTGTTTAAAAATACACTATTTTGAAAAAACCTGAATAATGAGCTCAAATAGCTGGTCGCTCTGACGAGTTAGTTCATCGACTCCTTTGAAGTGCGGATCATCGGAAAGAAGCAGCTTATGGGTGTCTTCATGCTCAGGGAGAGTAACATGTCGTGGGATTCGAAGAATATATTTAAGCACTCGTTCCTTGAAAAATACCAGTTCACCGTGTAAATCGAAAAATCTAGTTCTGCAATGTTAATTCTGTTTTCCTTGAGGGATGTTGCAACACATAGCATGGAAACTTCGCCAACAGTAAACTGATTATGAGCCGCCACCATCTTGATGGAATGAAATCACTAAAGGGCACATCACTCTGATTCAATAAAAGCTTGAGACTTGAGGTTATGATGAAGATCTTGAAGACATTTGAGCAGTGTCGTCTCAAGGATCCAGAGAACTAAGGCTACGTTAGCAAACTTTAGTCACGTCATCAATATCATTACCGACTTATTGCAATAAGTGCAACAAATATAATTTCAATCCAAATATGAATGCCCAAATAAAATATTCTTAAACTACGAAGGTTATAAACAAGCAAAAAACTAAACACAGTAAACGCTATAGCAAATAACTTGTTAGTCAGTGGCGGCAATCTTTCTGTGTTCTTAAGCAAGGAGAAGTATAACGTAATATAAAGACCTCCTCATATGTTAAACGGTGTATCTGCAAATAAATAAACCATGTCAACCAACACCACAAGAAAAACAGAAGCAAACTTAGTCATGCTATACGAGAACAAATTGTTCCCATATGAACCTGTAAGAATCAGAGAGAATACTGAAGAATGTCATGAAATGGCATTGTAACGGTAATAAGTTGAATCAGTTCACTGAACAAACTAAATTTCAAAATGAATTGGTTAGCTCACCGTAAACATTCTAAATGCACGTTTAACCGCATTTTCATTGAAAATCATCCCAGTGACTTCTGCTAAGAAATTCCTATTGTTTGATAACTGAATCGTGAGGTTAATAGAAAGAAAACTGTTGTCAAGAAATTGACCAAGTTCCTAACTTTTTCGAATGAAGAATTTGCACATAGGGCTTCTTTGACGGCCTCCTCCCATGATTGAACAGAAATGTTGTAAACTGGAACGAAACATCTTAGTCCTTCTTTACTGTATGTTTAACATGTCAAATATATGAAAGGAGTGAATAAAGTGATTAATAAGAATGTCCTATTACTCATCGTGAAGATTTATAGACTTATAATTACCCGAATCAGTGAATCCAGATGGTGAAAAGCCATAATATTGGTATTCAAATTCATTAATAAGCTCTGTCTCAGAAACATGCATTTTCAAATTGAACTGGAAATTCCGAGAATGTTTGCAAATTATAAGATTAAAGAATCCAAGAATTAGAAATATTGCGAAGAACAAAAAATAAATACAGTTCACACAAGAATACTAAGTATTTATACGAGCGAAAAAGACAATAATAAATCAATGAAAAATGCAGAAGTATTCTTTGATAATAGTATGGTATAAAACTGAGTAGGTATGGAGAAGAGAATCCATGAACAAATAGCAACTCGTGAATTGCTGTCGAGCTTCTTTGTCGAATAAAATTAAACCCCGCCACCGTCGTCTAGTCCCACCCGTCGAAATCCTCTGTGTTTAAGCAACTGTATGTTGTATACATGCAAGTGAAAGTACTCCACTTCTCAGCACTCTACAATTCAAAGCAAATTAAGATTTTCTAGAAACACCTCCGGAAACTACGAACTTACGCACTTACTTCAGTTTCATGGTTTATTAGGTTATCGATAAAAGTCAATTGAGATTTGCGGGTAAAATGGACAGAGGTGTGAGCTACTACCGAGCTCCCATTAAAATATGTCGTCTCATTCGACCATAAGTCAGGAAGTCTAAATACAAAAACAAATCTAGATATGCGAACTGCCTGCTATTCTTTATATTCCTAGTCAAATCGACAAACTAAATTTGAGTATCAAAAGTAACCACTCATACGGCTCATTTACAACTCAATGCAGTGTGACATTAATAATCCTTGGTATATTATAAGTTTTCAATCATGATCTTGTTTCTAACTTGTGGAGAAGATCTTGTTGAACATGGATCAGTGGTACAGCGGTTTCATAGAATATTTTTGTGATATCGCTGAGTGGAGAAGAGCAATACTTAGTTATAACAGATCTGAAACATTTTGTGGCCCCAATAAAATAATATCAATATAAATACAACAAATAAGATAAACTATTACTTCAAATAAATCACAAAGACCAACACACAGGTCACACGGCATCATTTTTTATTTAAATCAAACCTCGTCATCGTAGTGAGTATGTGAGACGGAAGAGCAAGATAACGTTTTATTTCCAGCATAGTTTGCAAGGCTAAGTGGTACGGGAGCAATGCTCTAGCCCTATCTTCCGGCCCGGAATAGGATTGTGGCTTCAAATCTAGATCAATATCATTTGTCATGAACCCTGCAGTGATATATGCTTGGACCATATCCCTGCAACAATTATTTTTTGAAATAAGTAATTTGTAACACATTTGAAATGAATAGGCTCACCCGGATTCAAGACTTACCTTCTAAAACGTTCCACTCCTATCTCCAACAGAATTTGAATTGGAGTAAGAGCTTCAAGTCGTGGAAGCATTAGATTTCGAGACTGCGCGTCATGAATGAGACGAGCGATAGTTGACCTATTATCTTCGTGCAACTGAAAAATAAAAAAAGCTTCCACTTCAAACTTGATCAATGCACTCTCAAGTATTAGAGGCATTCATTGAATACTACTGATAGATATAAAAACGCTTGTATGAAACTGACAATTGCATTAATGCGACATTGTTTTAGAGCGTCAAAAACAAGGTTCAGGGCAGCGACAAGACTGTTGAAGTTACCACACTTTTTTAGAATATCCCAAAGCAGCTCAGTAAAATCGACATGCCTGAAAATACTACTACAGAAGAGAAAATCACGAACAGATCTAATACCTCACTCCGTGAAGAGTACACTCCGTATCCGGATTCTGAATTCGGTACTGTGAAATCAGCTGCCCTACTTCAACTAGTAATTGATCAGATGTATCGTTCTCCGCTGAAGGCCAGATCATTGTGCAACCCGAGTCTAGCACACACGCTAAATGCTTAAGGAAACACGAATTGGAAACTATGCGATATGTGTTTACACATATTTGAAACATTACTATATATTACTTACCAGTAAATATTCAAGTTCCGTCGTACTTTCGAAGAGAGCAACGCGTTTGTCCTTCCATCCTGGAGAAAAATGAAACACGGCAGATGCAGACGGTGAAGGTGCACATAAGTAGTTTTCTGACTGAATTGTATAGATAATAGCAGATATAAACAGTTAGATGAAATTATACATTGATTAATTATAAATCATTACATTCTCATCCCACTTGAATGTCAGACTCATATTGGAAAGGAATTTACTCTCGCCATATAACGGTGTATCTTCGCCCAAAATCTGAAACAAAATAGTTTCTCACCCAATAATTTGGATAACTGTAATAACTCACTTTGTATAGTGCCACTGCTTTGCTTCGCGACTCCAGACCTTTTATGAAACGCTGATGAAGAATCCTCAGCGTGTCTTTACAGCGATCACCGAAGCGACCTTAAAGTCTATATTTAAAGCAAAATTGACTCGCATTAAAAATACTCCCCAACTTTTCCTCTACCATATCAAGGCTTCCTAACATTATACGTGAATCCTTAATCACGATCCTTTTCTTACGAATATCATGCATAAATTATTTCTGAAATGTTTTGTTAGACGTACCTAGACACCTTGTATGGAAGGTAATAATCCTAGAATTCGAAAAATGAAACCCAACAAATGTCGTCCCTAACTGATCCGTTGCATTTGCGACTATACATATAGGCAAATCTTGAAGATTTCTATCCAAAGTTACAAATAGACTTTGACGCATTAACCTGAAAATAGGTCTTGAATAGCATCACAATGGTAATGGCAGAGCTCACTAAGACATAAACATTTTGTAAGTAGATTTCAACCAATCTTCTGCTTTGAAATATCCAAATTTATTTAAGGAAGAAATTTAGCGTACCGATTGCGTAGCCCGAAAGCATCGGCAGTATCAAGAGGATTACATTCAAAATAACAATGACATAGTGTTATTGGTCGGCAAAGGTCTACAATTGAAAGATGTGTACAAAAAAAATATGACAAAGTGCTGTACTCACTTTCGTCAGGTGTAGCACAGCGTTGTTCTAATTTCGAGAGTGAAAGGAAATCAAAGAGCAGTGGTCCATCAGCGCCATCTGTGACACAATCCGTAGCATCATGAAGTCGCTCATATGTCTCATTCCGAATGTTATCATCTTTCTGTAATTCTGTTCCAAATGGGTATAATTGCACATCAAATCAGAGGGTTCATATTGGGTCACAGAATTTTTCATAACGACAAATGTGAAGGTTTATACCTGTAAAACACTAGGCAGATCTATTACTACAACTTTAATACTATGCAAGAAACCATTATCCTTCAAAACCGGTACGTCAGCAATACAGCACACTCGGACACGAAACTTATTAAGCTGAATTAGTACTTTGACGCGAAGCTTCAAAAAAGAACAGGCGTTCGTTCATACCAATAAACCACTGTTTAACTTTTCGATTGCATTTTCATTCTCAATGATAGCTTGTTCACATGTGGTGGCCATCTCTTTTATCTACAAATATGAAAAACATGCAGAATGAATTGTTCAGGCACATTAAATACCGGCCATATGGAGAAAGTATTGAATAAAAAATGACATTATTCTCAAAATCCGGTATTTCAGTAAGACGAGTATAAAAAGAGTTAGATCAACGACTGTGTTACGATCAATTATCAGAAGTCAAAACATTTAGTACATTTTAGTGAGACAAATTTCAAATCTTTTTTTTTTCGCGCAAACTGAAAAATAAGCGGGAGATTAAAACTGAGGCAACTTGATGACGCAGTGGTGTGGTGAGCTGAACTATCACTCAAAGTTGGTGTTTGATCAACGGGTGGCGTAGATACTGAGGGATCAGGGTTGCTGTTCTTTCGAGATTGACTAATTGTTGGAAGGTATTTGTAAATGACAATATGAGTGGTAAAAATCAAACTTTTTAACCGTTTTTCAGGAGACGATAAGCAAATTTGTGTTATTGCGCTGGTTCTGGTCAGTATACTGGCGTACAAAGTCTTTCATCAAGATGGAAAAATTTTTTAAGAAAAGCAGAAGTAGCTGGGTAGAGTGTGGTATTGCACTAATTCACTTCCATGATATGGTGTTGTAGAGAAGTGAGTGGTGTTATAACACAACGATTGATCAGTGCCATAACTGTGCTTTTGTCATACTCCCAATACCAGTAAGTTATAATTGAGCTTTTATGCCATCATAAGCAATAAAATGCGATTACAGTTTACAGTGGTACTTCTCTCACTTGTGTGATACGGAAAACGCAAAACATCACTCTCTCGATGAAAAGATGTATTGTGCTCAGTGATCGTTAATTCTGCTTTCGTAATGTCCAAGTTTTCGAAGCATCCGCAAAGGCAAGAAGAACTGTCGTATGCAGGTGTGCTCGTAGCATTTTTTTCTTAGTTGTCTTCAGTGTAGCAACCATCCTCCATAATGGAGTATGGTTACTACTTACATGTGACAAATATCTGTAATTAAGTGTCAAATATTACATATCATATTAATTGTGAGTTATGAGTCATTGTATCGAAAGTTAGAAAGGGTGGAGGCAAATGAAAGTGCAAAATGTCCTTATTCATAAAGGTCATAATTTCGATATATTTCTGTGAATCATCATAAAAAGGTCATAGTTTCGCAAATGATTCTAGAAATTAACTTAGCTGACTATCATAGCTGACTACAATTAGAAGGACATTATTTCCTCATACCGAAGTCTCCGCCTCCTCCCTG